>JAHZMZ010000435.1:0-20960 GCA_027743805.1 Lepidocyrtoides sp. E14
TCACGCTCTCTCTCTCTCTCTCTTCCTCTTTCTCTCTTTTTGCTGCTAGCATGCAGCATTCTCATTCACTTTCATTCGAAACATTTAGAAATACGCTGGAGGTATTCGAAGTGAAAAGCAATATTATGCTTTCTCTTCTCATGCAGGCGTCATCATCGTCATATCATGATCATGCAAACACAACAAAACAGAATAGTTATGTATACAGTAGCAGCAGCAGAAAAGCTTGCCAAAGTAAGGAAACGAGTAGTGTATTGTATAGCATTGCAATTTTGTTGGAGAGAAAATAAAACCAGCAGCCCATTATGCATACTCATACCAAATAGTTTGTGTGGCTATGTATCTGTGATATGCGTGTATGGAAATGATGAAAACGGAACAAGAAGGTTATACGGTACTTTTGCTTAAAAAAACTTGCTTTTAGTAACAGAGCCATGTCGAAGTAATAGACAGAGGCTTAAGTATAAAGTGTAGGTATAATACGTTACTAAAGGAGTATATATAAGCATGGCCATCATATTTGCATATGTACATATATAAGCATACCTATGCAGAATCCGGCTAAAACTTGCTTTTCAAGGGAAATATGCCGTGATCATCATTACATTAGATTAGGTTACTGCACTACGTAAAATGATTTTAACATTGAAAAGATAATACTATGCTGTATTTTGTGGTTTGCTGAGAGAGATAAAAGAGGCATGATCATCTCATGATCTTTTCCACATTTCATGAAACTTGTACTGCAACGAATTTAAAGATCCACTGCAGTTTTCCACTATTTTGCTCTACAGATATAAGAATATAAGTCTAAAATGAACAAAATAATAAATTCAGCTGATTTCGGCTCTATTTCTTCATTGTATGGGCTTTTGAAAGTCATCAGAGAGAGGATAATCGTGTTTCTACAATGATATTTGATTTACTACATGCATACTCGCAAATCAAAAAAGTTATCGTTTAGTTTTATTTTCCCATTGAGCGAGAGTTTGTGGATATATTAGTTTTACTACTACACTTCATATAAAGTGTTTCTGCAGAGTATACGCATTAAAAGCGGAGGGTAGGCGATATAATACAGTGAACAGTTTTGGATTAAATATTTAATTAATCTTCAGGTTTTAGGGAGACACACTCGTAACATTGATTTGGAAAACACTCTGCTTATTCTTCACAGGTTATTAATTAATCTGCTTTTCTGTACACACCAGATTCCATTTCATTTGCCTTTCCTGACCTAACTGAGGGTAATTTGTGCTTGCTACTGCTCATTTAAAACCCCTTTTTTGCTGCTAAATACACACACATTATACAAGTGCACACAAACCGCAATATATGTAAAGGTGTAATAGAGGGACAGCTAAAATTATTTTACATGTCAATTTTGACAGCGAAGCAAAGTCCATGGAAAAATTCGTTTTTGAATGAGCACACAGCTATCAAAATCACGTATTCTCCCTGTGGCTGCACCATCAACATCAGCTTTACCATCAATCATATCACACAAAAAAAGTTGCATTTTGTAAAGTTTTATAATAATAAAAAAAGAGTATTAAATTACATCAAATTGTACAATAATTTATTTTTATTCATGATCCTTCGTACATCGTCATGATCATATTATGCCGAGCATGCAATAGAAAACGTTATCAATATCGAGATGTAAAAACCTGATTGATGATGCTGAGCATCAATAATATGGCACATGAACTTTTTGAGCTTTGACCTCACCTCTCTGAAACTAATAGCAAAAGGATATCATGTTGGCTCTGCTTGGTTATTGTATGGAAAATGTTCTTTTTTGAGATGCGATAACTCATCATAATCACAAGTCTCATCACCCTATTCTTTATCTCATGCAACGGCAATGGACGATATGATCAACCAAACTTTGCTAATTTCAATGTTTATTGTAGACAGCATACTTTGTACATGCCACTAATAATGAACAGCATAATTTGCTCATCATTTTAAAAAGTGCAATACTACGTTGTTGTTCATTTATTTGGCTCTGTTGCCAACTTGTCAATAGGCACATGCATGAAAACCCTTTACACAGAATAAAAATGACATTTTTATGTTGATGTAGCTCAAGAAAAAAATGGCACAAAACTACAGCTGTTGTGATAATGTATGTGTGACCGTTGAAGGTGTTGCTAGCCATTTATTTATCATACACAACACTACCCACCCCAATACCACCAGCACTGTATCATTATTACTTACTATATAGTCTGTAAATGTGGTTGTATCATTACAATTTTTTGCTCGTTCGTTCTTTAAGCTGTTTTTATTATAATATTTGCTCTCGAATGCTCAATATTTTGTTGCACACAGTCTAGCTTGGGAATAAAAGTTGTATTGGTTCGTGTATTACAAGAACAATTCATTAAAATTATATTCATTTTCTTACTCAAGTCGAAAGACTTTTTTTTAATGTTGAAGATANTTTTGTTGCACACAGTCTAGCTTGGGAATATAAGTTGTATTGGTTCGTGTATTACAAGAACAATTCATTAAAATTATATTCATTTTCTTACTCAAGTCGAAAGACTTTTTTTTAATGTTGAAGATATTCAATAAAGCGCATGGCCTTGCAGAAAAGTTGTTGTTTTTTTCAGCTTGCAATAATAATGCCCTCATACATACTAGCAGCATACAATAAAGTATTCACGTTAGGTGGTAATATCTCTAGTATAATCTGCATGCACATTTTAATTCGATTTTAAGTGATTCCCTTGTATAAAAATATTTATTTATTTATTTTTCATGTAAAAAAGCGTAGCTTACATTTTAAAGCAATTTAGTTATCGTCAGCCAAAGTTGCTGTTATTTTTGTTTGTTCTTATGTTTACTACTTTAAAAATCTTATCATGATCACTTTACTACTTGGTCGTGGTAAAACTTGAAAACTGCGTTTTAAACAGTTATAATAGAAGACTGATGATGATATAAGGCATTTAAATGCAAGCCATATTATAGATATCCCCAAGCTACCATTTACATCTATCTCAACCCTCCATTCATACATATGGATGCATCATATGTACCTACATACAATCGCACAACATGATAATGTGAGAAGGAAATATTGTGTTTCGTGCTTGCAATGTTATGCTGTTACACAGTATGATGATGTGGCTAGCTCACTTTGGCTTGCTACTGGCACTGGTTTTGGTCTTGTTCACGAGTAGGAGAAGAGACCAGAGAATGAGTGAAAAGTTCTCAACAGAAAGTGATAAAGGATAGGCCTTGTTCATTCATAACAAACAACAGTCAAAGCAGCATGCACGCTCAGCACAAAGTAGGTAGGTATACTTGCACACTTTTTTGTGTAAAATGATGATGCATCCTTGTCGTTTGGGTACTTGTGTATTTTATTACCATTTTGGTTCGTGAATTGCAGCAAAATCAGTTGAAGAAGTAGCAATAAGGCATCCATTCATTCTTCCTTCTGCTTAATACAGAAAAATATAAAATTGTGTATGACTGATTTGGATTATGAATAGCACTAAAAGTTTTGTGGTGCGATGAACGTGAACATTATATGAAAAGGTTGTTCCTACTTTCCTACCACTCCAATATAAGTGCTCTAACGGCAAATATTAAATTTGAAAAAATTGCAAACTTTTCGCTCAAGAAAAAAATATGTGATGATGATGGTAGTAGGAGTCTGCCATAGAAAAATAAGCAGTTTTTTTTCTTTAGAAAAAATATTTTTATGTGGTTGTTGAGTGTGTCCTCCTCTTTTTTATTTATTTATTCTCTTTGCTTCTGGAGTGGAGTGTGTAGTATTTTACGGAACAGTTTAGTTTAGCCAGCCTACCGTAACATTACCGCTGCTTGCCTGAGTTTTTTTTACAGTGTAGCTGTAATAGCTGCATCACAGCTGTGCCTTGTAAGTGGCACACATAATCGAATCAATTGCTTGAAAAGAAAAAAAAGAATCTACTATATGAGAGCAATTTTTTTCCTCAATGAATTACTATCTTGAATTAAATGCAGCTGACGTAAGGGTGCACAATGCCCATGTTTAGAAGTAGAAGCAGTTTTCAATAGGAAAATGAGCATACTGTTATTTAGAGGGAATAAAAAAGAAGATGATGATGATAGTTGCAGTGGATGGTGGCGAAGTTTCATGGATAGATGGATGTAATAAAATGATTATGAATGAGGAAATAATAATCAAGTCCATACGAAAAGTTGGGAGATGGAGATTGTTGGGTGACTAACACAGGGTATACCTACAGTATGTATAGCATGCATATATATAGGATCAGATCAGATCAAATGGGAAGATTGGCAAGTTGATAGGGAGAAGCAGAGAGAAAAGAGAGGAGTTGAGATTGGATTAATATCGAAAGGTTCCCACAGCACAACTAACCATTATATTCAGTAGGCGTTATAATACTTTATCATCATTTGTATTTGCTCATAGAGCTAAAAATTATTACGTTCATATAAGATTACAAACATATACAGTGATTATATTGTTGCCCACAACCATTATACCCATGTAAACTGAATACGGCAACTACTGTTCTTTAGAGTTTCTCTGTTGAGATGAGAGGACACACTGAAAGAACGACATTTTTTTGCCTTTTTATTCAGCTTGCATAAGCTTTCAACCAAAGCAGCACACAAGTAAACGTATTGTGCTTTGAGTATGGCACGTCAACAATAATAATCTAGTCTTTTATTTAACTGTCTCCTCGTCATCGTCCCCAGAACAAAAAAAAACTTTGATGGTGGTAAGTAGCAGTAGGCATTTTGTATGAATCGATACTCTGCGTATGTCGTACAATGCATGTAACCACACTATTACGACTTGTCACTTCATTTCACATAGTTTATATTGAATTCATTCGGACAAATAATGTGCGCACTATAATAAAATATACGTAATACTTATTCTTTGTACCAAAATATATATCTTTACCATTTTCAAAAGCAAACGCGGCATAATAATTGTGTCGGTAGGCTGTCTGTCTGGTGTTGTATCATCATCATCAAAAAACAAACTATGTAGAAGTAAATACACTATTGAATTTTTAATGGCCTATTTCCCTACACACCACAATATATTATACTTCTTGTCTAATATACTTTAGTAGGTAGTTTGCGTTTTATTATAATAAAATAAAACAGGAAGTAAAATTCCTTTTGGTTAGGCAACTCACCACTACTACGACATAAATACTTGGTCACAGTCTGTCAAAAAATCCATTACAAGAAAGAAGAGACCTATTTATGAAATCACTTTATTTTTAACTCATGTAAAAAATGTAATTACTGTGTTTACAATAAAGCTTTTAAAATGCGTCTTAAACAATAGCTACTTATTGGTTGTGTCATTTTCATTAGAGCTCATTAAGTTTCATGCACGCACCAAGTTAATTTGCTACTGGGTATGCTACAAATATAGTATGAACATGTCATTTTCATACTTCTTTTTGCCAGTGTCCACCTTTTTTCCTGTCTTTGTTTATTTCTTTTTTTGCTAATAGATTGCTCATGGCAAATGATGATTATAAAAATGACTGTGCAGAGGAGGTTATATACGTGTGTGTAGGTGTTCTGCGCGCGCTCACAACGCAAGCATAATGCAAAGAAAGTGGGAGTTTTTCATCAGCGTATTTACGGAAGAATTTATTTTATATAACAAGGTACGTTTCTATTAGAGCGTTTTTATCTTTAACAGCTTTTCCAACGTGAAAGGGCGATGTTCAATCTAAATGATGATGATGATGATGATGAGCATCATTAGTATAGGCAGTGAAGAGAGAGAGTAGAGATAAATACACGACAACTTTTGGAGTTTTGTATGATGGGTGATTGGCGAGTAGGTATTATTTTAAACATGTTATGTCAGCATAAAAAAATGCCAAAAACATAAGCAACAAAAATGGTATTAATAAAAATATTGTAATGAATGCAGAGATTTCTTGTAGTTTGTAATTTATTGGAGAGAGAAATCGGCAATCATGCTGAGAGCATGATTTGATTCATTCATGATCTCGAATGTGGAGGAATTAATTATAAAAATTAACAAGAGCCAGAAGATTCGTCATGAGAAAAAATCATGTCAAGGTAAAGTGTGCACATGTGTAAAACTACTAAAAGACAACCAGTGTTCCACTTTTGATTTCAACGAATTGAGCTTTACATTACATTGGTAGTTTCAAAGAAAACTCATCATGTGTTTCAATAGGATTCATATTTTTAATAACTAAATTCAATACCTAGAATGTTCATTTTATGCTCATACATGGCAGTAAAATCAAATACACAAGTAAAACACTATTATTGTTTCAAAGAGCACTTCTCACCGATGTATATCTTTCAAAAATGCTTTTGTTCCTAATTGAGCGAGCAGTCAGCTTCGATTGCATTCACAGCTAAATGCAGCAGTTAAACTGCTCATATTCACATAATATTTACTATGAACAAGTAAATGCATAACCTGACAGAGTAGTTAATAGTTAAATGATACGTGAGCTCGAACAATGGTGTGCCGTGCAGGGCAGCAACATCAGTGGTAGTGAACTTGTACTTGAAAATTATGAAAAGGAAAAGCGTGGGAGCATAAGCATAATTAATGTGATTTTTATTACGATACGCCAATTTCATTTGGCATTTTTTCAGTCGTATATGAAAATAAGTTATCTGAAAAGGTTGAACGATTTTCTTCTCTCTCGCACTCACTCACTATTCATCTATCCCGTCGCATGCATGCGGCAGCCGACAGACGACTTGATTTTATGCGTTCTACTCTCCCCAATGTACACACGCATAAAAAAACTTGCAAGTTGTGAAAGATCATGTTTGCCAATAAATTAAAATTCACAGTGGGTTCTCATCCAACTTTCCTCCAACATCTATATTTTTTGCATTGTTGAGAAGTAAAAAACCAAAATATATACATACTAAATAGAAGTTATGTAAAATATCCTTGAAAACTTTTACGACTCCTCAAACTAGCGTTTAAATTGTTTTCATTTATGAGGGTTCTGTATTCGTATTCTGTATGATCCCAGATTTATACTTTTTTAAATTTTAGTAAGTAAAAACTTGTCATTTGATTTTTAATATTATTTTTCTGTATACCCTTGCACATTTAAAAAAAAATCTTTTATCCTTGATGGTAATATTATTATTACCAACTGTGTTATTGTATCATGATTACACTACTTTTTGGGCCATTTTCAATCGATCAGCTTTTTATTATACTGCTCTCCTTTTTAACTCGATGCCATTACAATGGCTGTCTGACATTTTACCTGAAAATGACATGTGCATTGCTGTTCAGTGTAAGTCATTTTCTTCAAGCTTAATAAAAGGCGTAGATGGAACATGACAATTTTTTATTTACGCTGATGCTTTTATTCCATTCCCCACTGGGTTTTACAAATATCATCAGCTAAAGTGCATACTACGCTAAGCATAATATGAAAGTATGCAACATTAACTTTGCACGTATATGCTGTGTGTCACAAGAAAAACCAGTAAACTGCATTAGAGACAAATAATAATACCCACTTTGCCATCTCTTTATTATTATTGTATGTATTTATTTGCCCCAGTAGCAAAATGCCGAGAGTTCCTGTTTTCTACGCTCTACTTCCCGCAATTGTTTAACAGTGTCTCTGGAATCACAAAGACATAATAATAATAATAGTACCCACTAGATATAACAACTATAGTGTTAGCAGTATACATACCGTGTATTATTATTATTTCGCCTTTTACTAAAAAGAAAATCCTAAAAAAAAGAATAGCTACTATTATTACCACATCTCGTGTTGATATTTTTGTTGTTGTTATTTTTCTTCTTGTTGATAACGACGAAAACAACGATGATGATGTGTTTTAAGTATTTTGTTTCAATGAAGTCCTAAATCATTTGCTTATTTTACTTAATACACTTTTTATTCTTTTTTTTTCTCTCGCTCTCTGACAACTTTCATTTCATTCTCACTCTCTCGCTCTGTCAGTTTTCCTGACTAGATATAGATATCATCAAAAAAAATCTAGTATAGTTTTGTCTTGTTCAGTACTGCTGCTGCGGCACATTATTATTATTATTATTATAATTCAGCTTTGTGTGAGACAAGTGCACATGGTCTAGTATATAGAGCATACATAGAGAGTGAGAAGAGAAGAAGAGCAAGAAGAGTTACACTACATTACATTGTGGTACTATTACCACTAGGTGAGTAGTACACCACTACGACTACTTCTGCTTCTACGACGAGTGCTACACGGGAGAGTTGAGTAGAGGAGAACACAGGAGCAAATTACAACTTGAGTGACACTTAACTTTGTGCTTTGTGTCAAGTGGTGAAGGCCCACTTGTAATGCCAACTTTTTTCCCCAATGCAAGTTTTCCCTTTTCTTCTTCTCCCTCAGTCTACCACTGTGTGTGTATACTTGTGTATCTCTCTACAGCAGAATACTAACAATCTACTACTTAAACTTTTATTCACGTATAAATCTATCCAAATACACTTCTGTCTTCATGATACAAACTAGCACTAAGTTTGTATATATTTCCTTGTAGTCATAATAATACACAGAATATTCTTCTCTCTCTCTCTCTGTTTCTTTTTAACTTGGCCAGTTTAAGGTTCAAAATGTATGTGTCTCTATTCTACCAACACTTATGGTTTTGCAATTTTATATCAAGAAAAACAAATTCTAGAAAAAAAAGTTTACTAGTATTACTACAAGCCAGTGTTTTGCACGGTTTGATTCTGTATTCAGTGGTATACTTTTCCATTTTCTTTCGTTTTCTTTCTAGTTCCAACTATCTTTATTTTCCCGTAGTTTTTTTTTCATGTTGCCCACTATTATTTCCTGCAAACAAGCTTTATATAATAAAAGTCTTAATACATTGCTAATACATATTTGCACAAGTACATACAATAACACGCATTCATTTTCTTCATTCCTTTTCTACTTTTCTCTCTCTCTCTCTGTTTCCTCGACCCATTTATTTTTGCGCCGAACAACACTGCCAGTGCTTACAGAAGCAAGTGAGAGAAAAAGGAAGAAGAAACAGCAGCGCGTGGTAGTAGTCAGTGCAACAAACCAACACGAAGCTCGGCATAACTCTGTTCTTTTTTCTCCACAAAAAGTAGTCAAGTATCCTCTGCATACGGCTTGTAATGTTTCGCGAGTTGAGCCCTCACATTTCACCATTACTACTCCTCTCTAGTAGACCATGATACCAGTAGTTTTCCCTCTCTTTCATGTACATACATTTTATTATATTTTGGCAGTTTTTGTTGTTGTGTGACTGTTTGTTCAGCTCTTTCTCCATCTCCATTTATTATTCCTTCCCCTTTCTTTCTCTTGTACTTTTCCTCTCACACAAACTATTTTGTCTTGTTTTTCTCCTATTATCCTCCGTTATTTCGTGTACAATGTATGAATATACTAATCGTTTTTTGCTGAACTACTTCTTCTTCTTCTCTCTCGCACCCGCTCTCCTTCCCTTTCACAATTACAATAATGCAGTACTATTCTCCACTTTTCTTTTTTCCTTCTCTTGTCGTTGGAAAAGAGCAGGACAGTCAAGAGTGTATTTATGACATTTTATATCCTCATCATTTCATACAGTTTAGTTTCGAGAATGAAGCGCCATAAGCAATCCTAGGTAAATGAAACTATTTTCTATCGAACTTGTTGAAGGTAAGAGTGTACACATGTATTAAATTTTATATATTCATGCAAGAGAGGACAGTTTTATAAAACTGGAAATTGGATAATATTATGACAGCCTTGTGGGAACAAGAAAATGTATATTTTTGGATAATATATGCCACGCGTAAAGGGAAAAAAAGTAAATGGATTTCCATTCCCATTTCAACACTTTTGTTGTCCTCATGCTGGCCGCTTTGCATAATTCCAAAGAGAAAGTAAGTTTATGCGAGGGGCATGCCTGTCCATGCTTGTGCGATAAATATTGGGAGCGTCACTTTTATTGTGTTATGGTATATTCATTTGCTACTCGCAAAAATCAAAATTGCTTTGCTGCTGTAAAAAAACTGAAAGGTGACCTTCATCTATCCTTTCGGCCATACTTTTTTTTATCCATTTGCCATTTCCCCAAGCAAACTTACATTTGAATGTTTGTACTCTGTATGCATGTTTGCATACTTGAGCAATGTAAGTATATGTTGCTATCATTTTCCTTCTTGTGCTCACAAGGTTGAACTAGAAATGATTCGAACGATACGTTGTTAATTTTAATTACGTTATGCCTTTTCTAAATTTGTCTCCTTACGTCAAACTTTTTGAATATGGCATATCTTGACATATGAATGTTTTGCTCCGGTTTCCTTATGTTCTACGCCTTTGACACCTGAGCAATATTGAACATGTTACATGTAAAAAAAATTTTTTTTAACCTATAGCCGTCCTATTATATTCTTTCCAAGTAATTCCTTAGACATGATCCCGACAAAATTCAGGGGTAATGATGATTTCTAAATCACTCTTGCACACAAAACCTTTGTACAATTCCATGCCACCAGCTAAAGGTACATGGTTCACGCAACTTTTACACAATCATGTACAATTTATGAAAGCATCCTATTTGATTATTGTATTTTATCCGGCAAAGCGCGAGGGGTTTGATATTTGCAGGTTTTCGTGTACAGATACGTAGTCATTACATTGCAAATACCAAGTACTATTGCTGTGATATGAATGACGTCAGCCACGTTTTGCCATAATAACTTTTTGTTGCGAAATAGAAAAAGTGATGACGATGTTTCGTCTATACACTGCAAAACTGCAATTGAGTACGTTAAACCAATACTTTAGTGCAAACTGACGTTTTCATAATGACACTATTATATACGTACGCTGCCAAAACCAATTATATATCACATACAGACTGCACATAGTGTATTATCATTTTTATAAATCTCCAGTCAGCTTATCGCTTATCTTGCATATTTGACAGTATAGTAAGGTGAATCCCAAGATACTTGAAAGCGACACAAAAAGCAGCAGGTACATACACAAATACGCAGTTGTCTGTTTTTGACTGTGACATTGTGATTTGTGGCTTTGGAACAATTCAATAGAAATGTATTTCAATACCAAAATCGCTACCAATCGACCGACTTTACTCAATAGAATATTTTTCCATTACAATTTCGCCTATAGGTTTTTCTTCCTGTTACTCGACAACGACACATTTTCCATATAAGTCTGATAGAGAACAATAGCATATACGTAATAAAATTGTATCCAGCGAGGAGCATAAACTTTTCTTTGAATATATCTGTCCGGTGCGGTTGGTCATAAAAGCTTACGTTCTACAATATACGTGGGTCCATGAAATATTTATTAGATATATACATACATCCATTTTTCTCCCGACTAATTTCTGGTAGCTGCGGAATAAAATGATATAATGTTTCTATGTTAGTACTACTCCATTGTATTGCTGTTAATTCAATGTTCAACTGGAATGAATAAATATCAAAAACTATATTGATGTCACGTCACAAGAACTAATAACCCGTACTTATAAAGTATTTGGATACTAATAATGTATCTTTTTGCATGTCTGAAACGAAACCACTACCATTTTTGTTCCTGCTGCACTTACTTTTCTACATTTTTTTCAACCATATTTAATAGTCACTGTTTGGAAAATAAATATGTGTGTGTGTGCACACAGTTATGGTTTATGTGGGTCTAGAGAAGATGAATTACCACACTACTCTGTTGACTGCACAGCTAATAATAATGGGGTCATGGAAAAAAACTGGCCAAAACTCAGCTCAAGGTAGGCATTACTCACATGCACTCATTATCATGGAACGGCATGTTTACTGGCGGGGTAACGTGTGACGCTACACGCTTGACTCTACTCTTGCTCGCTTCAGGTTTACGAGTGAACCAGATAAAAAAATGAAACTTGGTATGCAAGTCACCAACAAAAGACTGCCATATGCCAAAAGAGCAGCAGCATTATATTATGCGCTACCACTCCTTCGTGTGTTCCTCTCCTTTTGATGTGCATATTATTATTATTATAAATACCTAAGCAAACAGCCTTATGTGATTTGCTACCAAAATGCCATTTCACACTCAACATAAAAACTGCAAATAAAGGATTTTTAAAAGTCACATATAACATGAGAAAATGACAGTATAATATATGCTAGCTTGACCCACCAAGCAGTAATATCACCACAAAACTCTACACTTTCAAAATTGCACGCAAAAAGTAATATGTCACCATCACGGTTGGCGCACATAAATGTCTATATATCGTCGTGGCAGGAGAAATATGGCATTAGCAATGAGAGTTTTTTGTTTTGTACAATAATAATCAGCATTAAACAAAATCAACAACATAAAAAAAGATGTGAGAGTGGTGGTGTGTGCGGCACAGCAGTCCCTTTAATTTATGTGTGTGTGTACCTATGCATACCCATTACATTTATGTACATACCTTTGCTTGCATGTCTGTAATTTTTGTTGCTATACATGGCTAATTTACTTTTATGATGGGAGATAGATATGTATGGTTATCCTTTCAAAACAAAAAGGAAACAGCAAAAAAAAGTATACACTTCGTTTAGAGTTGTTGAATATTTAATATCCACTAATAATAAGTCGCGGAGACAAAAGCAAATAAAAACGTTAATGAGTCGATATACACAATTACCTCTCTATATAGTGCTTGTCTAAAAACGATGCAAAGTATACCTATCTGCAAACATTTAAAATAGCAATCATCATCATCGTCATCCTTATCGGTCCATTTTTGTTCAGAAAAGCGAAGGGGAGAAGTGGGCATACTGAGCGAATAACCGAAACAAATGAATTAACTTTGTAGAAGGAAAAATAATCATAACACTAAAAAAACTTTTTATAAGTTTGGCTTGCTCCTGCCACCATATTATTATTATTATACTCTGACTGTTTTGTTGTATCATATATATGCATTTTAAAGCGACACACACAAATCGATATCGAAAATATCTCCGTTTTACGACAAACTACATACAAAGAGAAATGACTTTTGCATTCAAATTCACGCATGCAAGCAGAAGCAAAGAACACATACAAGAAAAACTATTGCTATTGCCATTATCATCTTGAACATCATCCTCGTCGCTTGACAATGCAGTTCATTCACAGTCAGTGCCAGCAGATTATTATCACTTCTTCTTCACATTGATAATATTTTAACAAAGTGCCACATTAAGTTTCCTCTCTTCTCTCTCTCTCTCTGGCACATTTTAATATATTCACAAGTCGTATAGTTTTTAACAATAAAATCTTACAATGCAAAGCGAGCGACTTCACTCTGTTCACTCATTTGAGTTCGTGTGCCCACGCATCGCTCAAGGTATCTATAGACGGAAAAGGTAGTATACGAGCAAACACATTAATAAATGTGTGTACTAAATTGTGCTCACAGAAAATAGAAGAATACAGCAGAGAGGATGTAGTACTCACGCTGATGATGATGATAATGACGATGATGACTGTGAATAAAGCAAAAACTTTCCAATTTTGGGACTCTCCCATTGTATTTTAAATCGAATCTTGCCTTTAAATCTCTCCTTGTTCTGGTCAAATTTTATACACTCAAAAAATATTGTTGTTGTACCCAACTTTTTTTATTGCGCTCTGCATCTACCACTAAATATTACAACTACTACAACTTCAATCCTTACCGCAACAACGTAAAATAGCAATAATAAATACTGTGTGGACAGCGGCGGCGGCGGTGGTGGTTGGATTTTATCTATAGGGCATCCTAATAATAAGTGAATAAAAAGCCTTGGGGCTACATTCAATGAAACACGAGAACGTTAAATACTCGTGTGACACAGAGAAGAGAGCTTTAGAGCAAGGCAGAAAACAACAATGTAGAAATGTAGCTCTGCTTGCTTGCTTGCTTGTAAGTAGTAGTGGTAGTGACATATAGGTAACAAAACAGATACACACAAATAATCATCATCATCAGTTGAAAAAGGCCTTGAAGTTATTCTCCTCTCGCTTGATGCTAAATGGCAATATGGCATATTATAATGTAGTATAAAACTTTGTTAGAATGATTGTGATGATGATGATGATGATAATAATGATGGTGATCATAAACATTATGAAGAGCTCCTTTGCTAGGTTTAGGTTTTAGGACGAATTTTCTGCGTATCTCTGATCACGACAATGACGATGCTCATCATCAGCAGCATAATAATAATATTATATTGATGAGTGCATATGATGAATCTTGTTCTGTGCAGATAAATAATAACAACGCTAACATCAGCATTGAGAAAAATGTGGCGATGAGCTACGTAGAATGATGTTGTGGCGACGATAAGACTCTTATGTGCCCCAGAGTAATAATTACTTTTGGCACTTATTGTACCTTTCAGTCACTCATTCCCTCATTTATTCAGTCATCATTATGATCATCACATGAGTTTGGCCGGTTGTAATTGTCAAAAATTAACTACACGGCAGAAAAAAAGGATTGACTAGGTAGAATTGTCATAATAAATTCTACGATTTGTTAATGCATATGAGAACGAAATTTGTGAGAGTAATTTAGATCGTCCACCGTACCTATTAGCAAAGTGGTCACTGTGTTACTAATATTCACTATACTACTCCTTGCACTGGTATCTACTTTGTAGTAATAATTTGTGATTTGTAGCTGTAATAATAAAAGTCATAACCGTAATGAAAATGATGATTTTTGCAGTTTCAATTTGAAATTAAGAATGTGTTTTTCTAAGGTTTTTCTCTCTCTCCTTGAATACCTAGAGTAGGAAGACAGTGAGAGAGAGAGAGAGTAATGGTTCCTTTAGCTAAGAGGAACTAAATGAGTGGTCATTAATCTACAATTATTAAAACTATTAGAGCTGTTACAATAAGGTATGCTCATGATCATTGCACCGTCGCAGTGATATGCAAAGTATTTTTTGTGATAGTCTCCTACTGATTAACTTCCTACATACTACGTGTACCGTGCTGTACCTATTTATACATTTTAAAGTCAATAATGTTCTAAGATTTTACTTTGATTACTATCCGACCACAATGCATTACATTTTGCTGCCAACAACAATAAAAAGGACCTGAGGTAAAGACAAAATAAATACGAGCTAAGATTTTGTTTGTAAACATAACTAAGTACCACACTTTTGTTTAAAGTTTGGTGGTATTCGAGGTATGGTAGTGGTCTGTAGGTGATGAAGGTGAAGTGGTGTTATTTTTTTTTGTTGTTGTTTAGCTACTAGTTTATAATAGTGGTGGTGTGATGTGGGTAAAAACAGTTAGCGAAAAGCACGATATCCGCCAGTCTTTGTGAATTATTTATTCTGTTTTATAAATGCGAGACTTTGCAGTTTCCACTGTACTCAATCAGGTATGCATGATGCTACGCGTAAATAATTAATTACATATTTGTACGGGTATTATTGGTCTGCTATTTTATTTATTCAAGTACTTGGTTATAAATAATATGCACATCTAAAAAATGCTAATCATGTAAAATGATAGTATTTTACCTCCTATTTTTTACTGCGTGTGCTCAGCAGGTAAACTAAATAATCGTGTATTGTGGTAAATATTCTGTTTGAATGATGATAAGTACATATGTATAAAGGTGAAGTGGCATGGTAGTGGTGAGCCACTCCCAACTAGTAGAGAGCACAACTTTGAGCTATATGAACATCCCATTATGATAGCATGAAAGTAATCATCATCATCATCAAACAAAAGTGGTGATGGGCGAGAGCCGTTTTTTTCTACTGATGTTGTGTGATCATTTGCTCGTTGATGAAATTGAAAGGTGGAAGGTGAACTGGTGAGTGATCAAAGTCAGAGATGTAAAGTTACCATAAAGTAGTCACTAATTACTACTTTTGCGAGTCAGCCGAAAATCTGTACATGATTTTTAATGGGAAGCAGAAAAAGAACTTTGTTGACTTTGGCTTTGTGTAAAAACATGCACTATGATAGCTTTAATGAGTGATTTGGTAGAAAACGCGTAATTTTATGTGGAATGCAATAATGATTTGATTTTGTGCAGCAGGAACACTACTGCACACTGAAAATGAGGTTTGGCATCTGACGATGATCATCTTTGATGGACGTACACTGTAAGTACTTGCGCGTCATAGATCGTCGGGTAGAATTTTATTTATTGTTACTATTAACTGCTACATTTATTACTACAATCCCTTTTATTCAGTAATACCTATTACATATATATGCTTTGCCTTGTAAGAAGATTAATTTTTGTTTTTTTGCTGTATGTGGGGATTTTTGAAGGATTGCCATAAAATCTTTTAATCAGGTGCATGTTGAGAAGTCGAGCGTATGAACATTAATCTAAATAATGCTCTACTGAAAACAATTATCGTATAATGAAAGAATGAGTATAATAATAATGAACAGATGATGAGCGTTGTATTTCCGAGAGGAATAATTATTTTCATTATTGTTTTATTTGTGTGACGGGAATGATGACCCTTTAACTCTTCTGTAACATCAAGAGCGACAGGTCTACACACTTTTGTGAATACTGTGTTTTTTTATCTGTCAAGTTGTTTTTATGATGATCATTTCCCCATTAATTACATGCCGACCAAAGTTGACACGAATGCATACATATAAAAAAATAGTCGTGCAATATTACATTGAATATTCGTCATTTTCATCAACACACACAGTACGAAAGGAAACAGTTTTGGAAAATTATGTACACATCAGCACCACGAACCCACCATCACTACACCACATAATCAGCAACATGGCAGAAATTATTATTATTATTATTATGAATAGTTAAATACATATGAACGCAACAATGGTGAAGACGCTCATTCCTACCTAAAGGCTGCTATATAGCATACTCATTTATGAATCTTTCCGGGATGAGATAAGAGCAAAGTAATATTAAAGTTAGCCAAGTGATGAGTAAGGGTATATGAGTAGGTACAAGGTAGGTAGGTAAACGCTTTTTGCTCAATTTGAGTTAGTTTCGTCAGTAGGTATAACGATACGGTACGTAAGATAGGAGAGAGTATGAATTATGGATTCTAAATATATACATACAGCACTTATATGAACACAAAGTATTACGATACTGTTGATGGAATGTCCTAAAATATGAACTCATGGGAGAAAAGCTTGTTATAATACAAATATGTTTATAAGTATAGAATGTTAATGGTAGCAGGAAACTCTCCTTGTATGAAAATGCTAAAATATTCATTATCTTGAGCCACGCTTTTACTCCTCTTGTCAGGCTGCTGCAAGACTAACAAAAGTAGGAACAGAGTAATTTGAGGGGAAACCAAACCACTGCAGCAAAACAAGAAGGAGTAAAAACAGAGAGAGAAGATATCATCTTTTTCAACGAAAAGGTACGCCGAAACAGAGAGCAGAAACAGGAAAAGGTAATATTGCATATTACTTAAGTATGCATTGTTTCATTCAGCAGTAGAAACACTAGAAACAGTTCAGTCGGTGTAAAACACGACAGCACCGTTGTTCCTTTCTTTTTTTGTGCTGCAATCTGTTCTGTGCTCTGTGCATTGCTACGCTAATAGTGTGCTACTGAATGAACGCTGTTTTGTTTTGGACGGTGTTGTTGTGTAGGTGTCATAATCGCCATAATGTTATTACGAATGAATATAATTTTTCCATGATAAATAGATAAACAAGTAATGTAACAACAACGGGATAAATAATGCACCGTGCATAATGTACCCACACATGAATATCTAGAGCACAAAGTTTGTATGCTAAATACAAGGTAAAATCGTTGACTTATTCCTAGTAGCAGGATAATAATTGTAATAATATGTCATGCCTTCAGTAAGAGAATTGTAAATTAGCATATCACGGAAGGCTCGTTATATTGACAAAACGTTGCTATATTACAGTTTCGTTATTAATAGCTGAAAACTGTTGATGATGACGGTGAGCCTTGATTGATGAGCACTGCGTGTGGTTTGGCTATGACAGATTTTTCTATTGTGTGCATAAGCATGCAGTCGCATATATTCCATATTTGCGAGAGAAAAAAAATCAAAGCACATCTTAACAACCTTCCTGTGACCTTTTAAAGTGAGCAATTTGCTTGCAAGAATATCCATTGGTGGTCTGTGACTGGTGACCAACATAACACAATTGTCTGCCTGCCTGCTGCTGCCACCATGCCTCCCTAACTCAGCTTCAGCAAGAGTGAACAAAATAGGAAGTGGACTGCGATGGGTACAAGATAAAATGGAAAATGTTTGATAAACATAAGTAGTAGACAATACACATATACCGCTGTCAGTCTTATGTCTACATAGTCATCGACATGAAAATCCCTAATGACAAAAATACTTTTATTTCTCGTTGTTGACAATGAAAAGTAAATGTTCAAGTTAAACTTGAAATAAAGAGTAAACACACGAAACAAAACATTTAAAACAACTCTGTTCTTCTTCAGTATTTACACAAAAAATAATTCTACTTATAGGAATTTAATATTGCAACAGTAAACTGTCCGTTTGAGGTTACGTCTTTTTAAATATTACATACACACTTTTGTATGTGTGTAATGATGACTTTTTTGGTTTTGCTTTGATAATATTTAATGCTATAACGTCTTCATAAAATATACAGCACTACCACCACCGCCGCTTGCTGCTTTTGTTACAAGAGAGAATTATTTCGACAACGTCTTGAATACTGCAGTGGCATTTTGTAATTCTCTTCTCTCTCACTCCGGTTGTCTTGTTGTGTAGTTAGTAGTTAGTTAGAAGTAAAGCAGCAGCAACATAAAGAGTGATATGCATAATAAGATGGAAGAGAGTAGTCCTCTCCTCGCCTCATTAAACCTTGAATATGTAACTTGTGTGTCTATTCATGTGTCTGCGACGTCTGTTTCTAACTATTGTGTAGTCAAATGTGTGCAGAATGTAGATGTACATTTTTATACCTATAAATAGGTGTATATTTTATGTAGAACTGTTTCTCTTTATATTATGCTATCATCATCATCATCGTTATTACTAAAACATGACGTTGAGCAACACTCACACTACTGCACGGACATTGTTTGTTTCTTCTATCTATCTCTGTCTCTCTCCCTCTCTTCTCTTCACTTGGTTTGCTTTTTGTTATGTTGTGACACAACAAGAACTATTATTATATTGCTTGCTTCATTCCGTCATCTAATAGATATATTTTTCTAATGCAATAGTTCGACAATAACAAAAATGGATGTTATTGAATGATATTACTTATTTATAGGCATACATATTGCATACCAACAATCGCGCATAAATTTGACGTGTAAATGAACAATTTCATTTAGAACAATGTATACCAACGCTGGAATTTTATATAAGGTTGGAAATGATAGTTATGAGAAAAATGAAACAAATTGATAAGCTGTACTCAATGGTTCCTTTTAAAAATTTGCTATACTAAAGAGCTGCAGTTTATAGGTTTGATGAACGAAATGTATTGTACGCGTAAAATGTCTACATTTATTTCGATGACGTTATGCTGCAAACTTTCACAAAAAATCTAAAATTTGGTTTCATGTAAAGAATTATGCTATTATCGTAAAAACACGCTTGAAGGCATAATAGGATAAATTATATATACCAACGCTGGAATTTTATATAAGGTTGGAAATGATAGTTATGAGAAAAATGAAACAAATTGATAAGCTGTACTCAATGGTTCCTTTTAAAAATTTGTTATACTAAAGAGCTGCAGTTTATAGGTTTGATGAAAACGAAATGTATTGTACGCGTAAAATGTCTGCATTTATTTCGATGACGTTATGCTGCAAACTTTCACAAAAAAATCTAAAATTTGGTTTCATGTAAAGAATTATGCTATTATCGTAAAAACACGCTTGAAGGCATAATAGGATAAATTATAATGCTGCTGGTACAGTCAACCATTAAATATTGTATATTAATAATAAAAATAATTTCTAAACGCACATTTGATTCAGCCTCCCAATTTACTCACAGATTGCATACATAATACGAGGATAAAAGACTCAATTCGTCATCTTGTCAAGAGGAATGAAAGGCGACATGTTATACCTACTCATCATTATCATCATCAACCACATCGTCTGTAAAGTCGTGACGATGATGATGCGGTTGTTTGTGTGTCTGTATAATCTCAAGAGTTTGACACTTTGTTCTGTTTCCAGTAATCATAATCATCAAGCAAGGCTCTGTGACGCATATTTTACTAGGTATTTCAAGTATGCAAATCGCTCGAGTTTTATGGATAATTTACCGGAGGAGTGGTCCTCGCAGTTGTGCTCATTACGTTTAATCTCATTTGCCCCCGATAAAGCAGTTTATGTATCTATTATCGATGTTTGAGAGTGGAAATTTTTTCAGGAAAAATACTATGAATACTTCTACCTTTTCGCTAATTCATTAATATCGCTACTGTAAACAACAGAAAATAATATCTGTGTTGACTTGAAACGTATTTAGTGTCTAATGGCGTAAAATCTTCCATGCACCAATAAAATAACCTTAATTTTCTTCATCTTCCAATTAAACACTCAAAACTAGAATCTTGATCAATGATCATTGTTTCTCAAGCAAATTAAAAATCACTGTTACTTAATACCCAATATTTATAACCACTTCAACCCAAAAAAAAAACATTATTTTCTTTAGCAAAGAAATGTAAAAACTGCTCTTAAAGATGAAAACGAAGAAAATTTTATTACCACGCATTTTTTGGTAATCATCATCACAATAAAAAGAGGTAGAAATTTACAAAGTATAGATATAAGAAAAAAATTAGAATCAGAGTAGCTGATGTTATAGAGAGAGAGAGAAAGAAAAAAAGTGTGTATGTGTGTAAGTGCAAGACACTTGCTGCCTTTCAAATAAAATTAACTTTTGAAGAAAAACGAGTCAAAC
>JAHZMZ010000436.1:0-20375 GCA_027743805.1 Lepidocyrtoides sp. E14
AACTCTTGGAAATCATAGATAACTACTCACAATTGGAAGGGACATGTCACGAAATTTCACAACGTCAAATTTCTCCGTACGATTCACAACACTGATCATGTGGTGTGGAATACCCTGCATTTCCTCCTCTGTTGCTTTATTTGTTAAAATATCCAGTCCGTTATATACCTGTTGCCAAAAAAAAACCCAACAACATAAAAATTATTTAAAATAATCAGGTAATTTTTCTTGGCTATCAGTTATCGCTGCTGAAAAAAACAGTTGCCTATATTGACAGGAAAAAATGCACACATACATTCCATGATTTACGTAAAGTTTACCTGCATAGAATCTGCAGAGATAACTTCCCCGTCTACATGTTTAGCTAAATCTATTGCCAACTTGGACTTTCCACTGGCTGTACTTCCAAGTACTACTACGACTGGGGGAAACGACTTTTTTGGAACACGCATGGTTGCCATTTTAGAAGAGTGCCAGCCGTCACCACCAAAACTATCACCGTGTGAAGGGAATATAATATTCAATTTAGGTGAAAATATTCTCCCATAACTATGAACAAAACGATTAACTTTCTTCCAGTTAAATCCCTGAATAGATCCTACTGAAGAGATGATGTCCTTCTTTTGAAGAAAGTTGAAATAATTAGAGACGGGTAGATAAAGACAATGCTTCTTTATGGCACTGCAACAATGGTAAAACAAACAAGACATGTGCATGAACAATAGAGAAAATGATTGGTCACCAATTAACTATCGGTGGCTTGCTTGTGTAAAGTGTCAACTTTTTTCAACATGTGCAGTCTACGGTGCATCATGTAATATGAAATCGTTTCAAATTTTCAAGTTTCAAATTTCAAACCGTTTTCAAATCGTTTCAAAAAGAAAAATGGTAATGAGTGAAGAGTGGAAGGTGCTTCAGAAACTTGGTAGAAAATTGATAGAAAATGCACATAATATTTACACTTTACTACACACACATCATTGATACCTCAAATACATGTGTGCAGTTGTCTGTAAACAATAACAGCAGCAGAGCATGAGAGTTCGCGGTGCATTTTTGTTGAGGTCCAAGGGGGATCTGAAAAACTTGTTCAGCGGTGTTTTGATGATTTTGCTAGATTGGTTGTATGACTGCGTAGTAGTAGTAAACCATCCACTGCCACTCCACCATTGGATGCTCTGGATGAGATTATATTATTATGAATTATGATATGATAATTTTGATTAGTGAAAGTGAAAGCAATTTAAAGGGAAAATGCATCTGCACTTTATTTGGTTCTTTCTTGAATATTTATGTTGCATATTTTGTACTGGATTAGTGGTTCGCTAAAAATTTAACGAAAATGAACTGATGGTGAGATCACTGTATGATATAAATATAATTAACATTATTAAATTATTAATACCATGTAACTCATCGTATCACATTTGTTCAGCAAATTTTGCTGTACAATGTCCGACCAAACTGCTAGCTAGATGTTAGCATTTGAAAACAATGATGAATTTCACGAAATGCTTTCACTTCTAGCATCTGCACATAGTATCACATTTGTTCAGCAAATTTTGCTGTACAATGTCCGACCAAACTGCTAGCTAGATGTTAGCATTTGAAAACAATGATGAATTTCACGAAATGCTTTCACTTCTAGCACCTGCACATGAGAGAGAAAATGGGTTGTCATCCATCATATATGATATAGCCCCCTCTCATACACCACCGAGACTGCGACGAACTTTGGCAGCAGTTGCTTCTCTTTCATTTCTAATACTACTTTCATTATGAAGACGCATATGTTTTTTCAAAGTTGATCTATATTTGCAAACGGTTCCACAAATTGGGCATGGAAATCGCTAGAATAGGTCCAATAAAGTTTGTTTTCACATCCTCTTCTTTATAATAAAACTTTGACTTTTTCTTCAAAGACGGCTTCACAACGTAATTCTCAGGATGTTTGCGTTTGATGTGACTTTGTAAACTCCTAAACTTGGTGTAAGATTGGTCGCACCACGCGCATGATTTTGGATCCTGGTCGCGATGTACTTGAAGTACATGCGCATTTAGTTCTGCGCTTCCCACGTATGACTTTCCACATTCAGTGCATAAAAAAGGCTTATCTCCTGTGTGTTGACGTATGTGTTTCTGGAGAAGGGCAATATCCCCCGGAAGAAAGCGTTTGTCGCATATCGGGCAGATTGACACTCTATCAACCGTTTCAGGGTGATGTATTCTGTGCATATGGGTAGTCAAACATTCTTTTAACATTTGTTGTCCACATTCGGGGCATATCGTTTGATCAGTCCTAAGCTCTTTTGGAAGATGTGTTTGTTTGTGACGCTTGAGATTTCTTGAGGTTTTGAAGGAGCTAGTGCAGTTTTCATAGTCGCAGACAAATTTTTTCACTGACATTTCACTCTCCTTTGGTTTAAAACATCGGATAGAACCGTCATTCGCTGCTCTTGCAGCAGCTTTCTCCTCTTCGTTCTTATGACTGAAAAGATGAGTTCTGGCATATGAGTGTCGAGTGTACATCAAACAGCATTCGCAAACTGCTTTAGCGTGATGTATTTCAAACTGATCGTGAGTCTTTTTTAAGTGTTTGCGAAATTCGTCCTGGCATCGGGACACGGTATTACACAGAAGGCAAGGATGGGGGATCTCTGTAAAGTCAAGTGAAAGGACTTTTTGATGCCAAATCATGTGCAAGGAGTATAGAGTGCATATCAAGCCAACTTACTTTGACGATGCTTTCTACTGCGATGGTTTTTTTCAATGTGTTTCTTCATCTCTTGAAATGACGAATAGTAATTCCATTCAGTCTCAAAAGTGCAACCGAACGCTTTACACTGCAAGTGTGTAAAATTGTAGCAAACAAAAGTGCCCCACTTATATAAATACAAGTTATCTATTGCCACTACAAACGGACAAAACAACCCCCTCACTCTCACACCCCTGCAAAATAAATAAATAGATGGATCGTAACACGAGTACCTATGCAAAATACAAAAATTATCGATAAATGCAACAAGACAATTGATAACAAATTTTTCTTACTTTTCTCTTGTGTCAGTCTGCTTACTGGTCGTTCTCTTTGTGGGATATTTAAGCAAACCTTTATTATCTTCCTCGTCTTCACTCTCTTCGCTTTCTGTTCCAGTAGTACCTTTGTGTTTCTGTACATAATTGTCACTGTTGGAGTTTTCATTATCATCAATTTCATCATCGTCGTCACTTGCACTAGACGCAATTTGTTTGACTAGAGCTTTCTCAGCACTTTCCTTTGCCACCCTACTTAAAGTTCTCCTTTTCCTAGGCACAGGTTCCACTTCATTCTCAAGGAATAAGTGCTTTCGTTTTAATGCAGATTTATTAATTCTTATAGATTCTTTGTAAATTGATTTGATACTAGTGTTTTTTCTCAGGGAAGCTTTCGTGGCAGAGTCTTTAGGACCAGCAGTTTCACTGGGCTCGACTTTCACTGAAATATTTGAGAGTAACTCGTCTTCCACACTGCAATTTTCAGTTGGCGTTGTTACTTCTGTTAATGATGAATCATTTTCAAAATCATTCATTTTCCCTTGCTCCCACTTGTGCTCAAAACTGTCCTCAAGATGATCATCGTCATCTGTCCTTTCACAATCGAATTCTTCCTTGACCAATGTTTCAGTAATATCATCCTTTCCATTTTCGGTTGCGTCAAATGTTTCTAAAGTGGTTCAACAGATGCCAAATCGTCATGTAATTTAAAAAAGTCCTATCCACCTATATGAAATATATGTGTGGTATATGGAATAATAGACGTTTATCTATTTGTGTTCCTTACTCGTTGTTAATATACGCTGTCTAAATGCAAAGCAACTTGGGCTCCACAATGAATTTTGGCAGATTTGAGATTCTGATTTTACAACGAGAGATTCAACTTGGTCCAAGTATGTTCTCAGTTGTCTCTGAAACCATAAATACGCGTAATTGCATACAATTGAAGCACAATTGACACAGTGTAAGAAGAAATAATTTAAGCTGTGCAATAATGGTCAACAATCAAATTGTCGATACCTTTCCAATTCTTACCTCATTCTTCACGATAATTTCATGCACCATCTGTACATTGCTCAGGAGGTCGCAACACTTAATACAACATACAGTAGTCTGCTGAAAATCAGTCATGAAATCCCAGTCATCCAAATAACTGGTGTTTGGTACAGATAACAGTTCACAAACGCACGTTAACAACTGTTTCAAATTTTGGGTGTTTTTTCCACAAAAGGTATGCTCATTTAAAATCGTGGTTCCACAAATGAAGCAAGATGGGTCCATAGCGTTAGGCAGTATGGCAGCCCTTCTTCATAGTGCAAAAAAATAACCAATGCAATGGAGCATTTAAACATTTACCAACGAATTTTTACATGGAAAAAGGGGACAAAGTTAATTTTTCATTGGAAAAAGTAATATGTGAGCATTATATAGGTTCAGCTGAGATGCGACAGTTGCTGGTGAAAGTATCTTACTCACGTTTACTCATATTTATGCGTGCAAGTGTTGCTGCTGAAGTGCTAACTTTGCACTGCGTTGTGCAGACAGGTAGAGCTTGCAACAGATGCAAAGGATGCTGTACAAAGGTATACACTATCAATGAAAAAAAAATCCCAAATATAAATCATCGTAAATCTGCTCTCCCCAAAGTCATCATCCCTCTCAATAGTACGACATACTTTTTTAAACCAAGCTTCGAAACAATGTGTCAATTCTACCCAAAATTGTAATACACCTATCACCTAATTCACGTAATTAGCAGTGACATATTATGTATACTTGGTGGTAGGTGCTTTTTGAAACTCAAATAAATTTCGTGATTAATTTACTGGTTCCACACATAATGTGTTTCCACAAATGTTTTACAGCATCATGGCGCACTTTGATACATTAGTTTTATTCAAATTCAATATTTGCTGGTACGCAATCATCGCCAACATGTTTATAACCTGCCTCACAAGGCATCCCAACAACTGGGGCAACTCCGAAGATTCCAATGGAACAAGTTGGTTGCCCCATTGTTACCATATAACATTTTGGGTTTGGGTCATTGGTACCTAAAAATTGAGCATATTGACCTTCGGGGCAATATGCTTTTGTGTATGTGTCATAGCAGGTATTATTTAAGACGAATGTAAATTTGTCCGTTCCTCCTTGGCCTATTCCCAGTACGATTTCGTCACTCCCTTTAATACGGGTATTTTGGGTTGGAAGCCCATCAGGAGAGTAGCAAGAATTTTTCTGACATTCCGGTTTTAAAGATTTTGTATTTAGCACGTACCACTGACCATCAGGACACGGACCCTTCAATATTTTTAAAAATGGATGCTGCATAATTATAACATGACTACTCGTACAAAATGTTTAATGTACGTCTTAAATAAATGTACACATTTACAGAACTAAATGCCCAAAAACATTGCCTCCCATCAGGACCAGCGAGAATCATTCTATTACTTTTGACCATGGGATTACATCCGTCTTCGTTGGACATGCAAGCACAAGTCCCATATTCAGAATCTGGAGAGACAGCGTAAAACAGTTGTAGATCGCCACAAGGACCCTTTTCAAGGAGCGTCTGACAAGTTGATGTACCATTATGAAAAGCTGATCCGTCGGGACAAAGTCTTATAGGTATTTAAATAGTAAATAATGAGTTCACTTCAAAGACACAACAACTTACCGCAGAAATGAAAAATTAATATTAGGATTTTTTACCTCTTTGTTAAACTTGCACTTTCTGGTGCTACATGTTCCTGTCGTTTAGTAGGGACTGATGAAGCACCATTGTCACCTATGAGAAATAACAAATTTTGCAATAGCAGCAAATCCAGCATTGTTTCAAATTTTGTACTTAAAGTAATCTGCGGAACCAGGTTTCCGAAACAAGCCCAAGTTTAAAAACTAAGATCGTCTAATATGTTAAAGACGCAAGTTTGCAGAAATGATGGAATTTACCAGGGAGGCAAAATGAAGCAGAGAGTTGTAACGTGCAGAGAACGACTAGTGTCAGCAAAACAAAATTCACAAGAGAATCCGTCATTTTTGAAAAACAATGATGATGAATTTGAAACAAAAGTCAATTTTGCAATTTTTTTTGTGGTGGAGATAGTTATGGCTCAGAGGAGGGAAAAATAATGCTGCCTTACAACTTGCAAGCAAGGTTTAAAGTGAAAGAGCATTATCTAAAAATCTGGTGAATATATATTCAAGTATATAAAAAAATTCCTCCTCCCCATGACTCATAACACTGGTGATGGTTGCGTCGGAATCATTCAAAAGACATTTGAATGAAAAAATAGTCAGTGCGCAAGTGCAAATGACAGCAATCCCATGTCGCACATACGTATTATCTTCATGTGTAGGTGTTTTGTTTAAATAAAAATATTACTATCATATAAATGCATGCTGAGTGCTAATTGAATATGCACTAGCTAAATTTTTTCTGGAAGTTACGATTCAACTTGAATTATTCAAGACATCTTCAAAACTAGAATGACAAAATTTTTATGACTGATGATTTTATGTAGAAAGTACTAGTAGAGGAAATCCCAAAGAAGCTTCTACCGTGCGTAAAATTAAATGCACCCTGATGAACATCATAGGATTCTCCTGTGATAGTCCTGTCTCTGGTCCATATTTGCAGTAAATTGTTTAGCACGTAATTAGCACTGCCATAAAACATACAAATACAAGCTTCCAGCAAAAGTTTTGGTGAGGCATACTAATTCTAACAAATACGAAAAATATAGTTGTAATAAAGGAGTATTGCACAACAGGTAGGAGAATCATAGTTTTTTTATGTTTCACATTGATATGCATAGAGTGTGCGTACTATACAGCTGAATGTCTATAATTTGTCTCTTAATGATACACAGCGTTATCTAATGGTTTGCATGAGATTTGCAAATTTTTTTCACGGCTGTGGTCACGAAGGACAATTTAAAAGTTGCAAAAATGCCGACACTGAAATCAAGTTGCATGATGTACTCATCTGTATTTGTTTAAGAAGCAAACCAAATGTCAACTCAACCTAGCTCAAAAGCACACCAAACCCTGACCTAATAAAACTATCTTCTCATGACAAGCTAAACACGGAAGGATTAGATAAGATAACTAACACGGCTGGAATTTTCCAATTTTTTATTGTATTAAAGTATGCAATACTTTTTGATATAGCATTTAACATGAAAATTTAAATTTGCGTAAAATATTAATTTTTGCACTGCACTACACGAAAATACGTATATAAATTCAAAATTGAGTATGTATTTTATCGTTAGTATTTCCAATGTTTGACTTGTGATGCTGAAATTGATGGTAGAATCGTTTCGCGATCTTTGTTGGGTTCCTGCCCGTTGTATGTAGCTGCACTGACGTTTTATTACTTGTGCCATTTCTTAGGCATCGAATGTCTTCCAAAGCTTGGAGCAGCAGGAGGAGGCAAAACCATTGGTGGAGTGTTTCTATAAAAATATAATTTGTTTCAGATTTAGAAATACCACTTATCACATTGCATGGATTATACCTACTTTGCATGTACATTTGATTGTAACTCCAAAGGGATGAATTATGTATTTTAAAGGTACGTACCCTGCATCTCCTATTCCCGCATTATCTTCAACCTGAGGGCCGTTGTAGAGATGATTAAAGTGTCCATTATTGATGTACTTATTGTAGTAAAACCAATTATAGGGCCGCTCCTCAGATTCATACGAGTTGTCCCCCTGTCTTCCTCTAATGTGCTCGCCCGGCAACGGCCATTCTGCACTTTCCCAACGTGATTCCCTATACGGACTTATGGGATACTCGTCATCATACAGCAAATCATTTAACTGTCTTCCACCCCGTTGGGATTTTTTGAAGACATCTGCAAAAGCATGGGTTTGATTAGGTGGGAAGTCAAGTAAATGCTAGCCTGTATGATAGTGAAATAAAGTACCTGTATCTCTATAAATTGCAACAGAAAATGTGCTGCTTATGATGCACATTAGCATTAAACACGACAAAACAAACCGTTTGAACATAGTATCCACTCACTTTAAAATCTTTCAATGCACATATAAAAGTTTGATTTGGAAAAGTTTGAGCTTAATGCAGACGTGTGAGGTAAAGTGTACTGAATACTTTGATTTTCTTGACTTGATGATATGTTCTTAATGCTTCTGTTTTTGTTATTACGTTCAACCGAAATCGGATCCGATTTGCTATAAATTCGCATTCAATTCCAAAATCAACATGTATGCATGCACATGCATTTGGTTCGGTACATTTTCTAAGCCAGGAAATACAGGATATTTTTTGTTTTCTAAACAAACTTTGTAAAATCAAGCAAGTTTTTTTTTTGTAAATTTACTACAACGCATTTTACCTTTATTTAACCGAGGACTCGAGGAGAGCTGTATATCTGTATTTGTATGGCTGTAGCTTCAATTCAATGCACTTTTCTCGTATGGTAGACACACAGAATATACCTAACTACGCTTTTTATAAAAAAAACTGATCCGCCTTGCAACAGGGTTTACGAGTTGTTTTAAATTCGGCCTTTTGGTAATAAAAACAAGCTTACTAACATGTAACCTACAATAGAAGGGTAAAAATGTTAGGGTTCAAAGGATATCATCACTCACCCATGGTCCACATAAAACATTGGCTTGATAGTTTGCAATTTTATTTAGAATACGTAAATACACACATACAGAATGTGAGCGAGATATGTACACACAAAACAGGATTATGATTCCTTAAGACGCTTTAGTACAAGGTGGTGATGATCTTAAGTAATAAATTGTTATGATGAGTGAGACAAATACACGGCTACATGATAAATTTACATAGAACTACAACATTCATAAACTAGAAATACATTCCTACACACAAAACAATTTTGTATTATCTCCTGAAAAAATTGCATGATGAATTCAGGGTAGTCAAAGGTGGTACAGACTGGCATACTGTCCACTGCTCTGATTGCTCACAGCAGGAAATTTGATGTGAGATACAACAGGTATTCGGAATATCAGGTTGGTTACATTCCTTTTAATTTTCAGTTGGGTTGTTTTTTCCCATGTCCGTGTTTGCCAGTCTTTGTCAGGCATGGATGAACTTTATCCTTCCCCGTATGAAAAAGCTGTGACTGGTAACAATTATTTAGTCGTTGATGCTCGTTTTTTCTTCTTATTTTGTATTGTATGCGTGTATTTTGGCCAAGTCATTAGTCATATTAACAAAACATTAGCAACAACTTTCGTCATGCCCAAGCAATTTTAGCTGGTGAGTTTCTTTAGAATAACATTTTTAAAGTACATCGCTTAGTTGTACAAACGAGGGAAGAAAATCTAGTTAGTTTGAGGTACACGAAGTAGATTTAACTTGAATTTCCTGGTTTCAAAATGAAGCAAAAGTACAATCTGATTAGTGGCGAAGAAGTTTCGATTCGACTAGCAAAATTGTGGAATTTAATTGATCAATTATGTCTATCAAAATATGAGGAATGCATCTTCTGTTTTCTCCTTTGCTTTCTACGTTAAAGTAAGTTACTAGTTACATCTTATGCAGTACTGAAAATCAATCTACAAGTACGGAAGGCTCATATACAACGTAGTCAACTGCATACAAATCTTTTTGCTTCCTTAATATTTGGCAAGAATAATTAAGTAAGAAGTATACAATTTTTTAATGGGCACGTTGAAACTTAAAATCACCACAAACAATTTCCGGCTCTTATATTTTTTATTGTATTATAGTGCTAATACCAACACTACGATACAAGATACAATAATGAAGACATTATCAGGAAGAGAAAAGATCATCTAATTTACGAAAAGGCAAGACACGTTCAATAACTTACGCTGAAATAGAATAAATGCATCGTCACGACATTCACGCCACGCATCACACAGTGAATTTAATTAATTAGCATGATGTTCTTGATGCGTTAATGCGAAGAAGAGACTCTAGTGGTTTATCAAACATTAATCAAATTGACAAATTACCTTTTTATTATGCCAAGTTTCAATTCTAGGTCATGTTTTAGGTTGATCACAAATTATCATATATGCCTAGATATGTACCTATGTGCTTCATGAACACAAAGTTGAATGCATTTGAAGTAAAGGATTTAAAGAAATAATCTTGCTTCCAGCAGCAGTTGAAACGTTTATTATCGATTTATTTGATAACATTGAGGAAGATTGATTATCATATCACGCACACTTTATATGTCCAGCCCAAATGTATTGAGAAAGTAACGCCCTTTCTTGCGTTTTCTTATTTTGTCATCCTGTAATTTTTTACTCAACAAAAATGTCATCCATCAAGATAATCCAAGATTGAGTTTTTACATGGAAAAGTTTGGAAAGTGATTAAAAATTATAATTTTGCATAGTTCAATTTTGCTTTCTTCTATAAAACCATTTTATGCTGGTTACCACCCATGAATTCGCTTTTCGCTTGTACGTTAGCAATATTTCTCCGTTGTGTGGTGTGTAATAAAAATTGGCTTTCAATGATAACATTTGGCAAAATGGGCGTTGCTCAAAATTTTAACATTCTTTTATCCGTCCCAAAAGTGTACTTTCATTGCATTGCAGATAATAAATGAGCGAGTGCACGCACACAAAGTTAATACCTAGCTACATCAATAAAATACTTTATATTACTTGTCTTATTCATGTTTCGTGTCTAGTAAACCAGTAATACATGTCGCATCACCTAAATAAATAATCCTTATTTCGACCAAGTTCTTTACAGTAGCAGTAATTCTGAAGTAGTTCCACAAAAATGCTCCAATTCCAACAAAAGACAAATAAGCTTACTGATAGATATTTTTCTCGTATCGTGCATTTTTACAGTGCACAAGGGTGTACATGTGGCGCAAGTGCATCTGCCTGCATATACTTACGCCACAAAATAAACGAAAAAACAGGAAATTTTTGTATTGCTCATGTGGAAGTGTCGAAGTTTTAATATAGATGACTTTTCGGACATGGTCATGCACTGCAATGAAAAAATATAAACTGTAAGATCAACTACAGAAAAAGCTATATTACATCTCTACATACAAAAACATACAATGATAACGTACCGTTTTCTATTATTCTATGCAATGAATCCATTAATTTTAATTGAAATGTAAGCAAAGGAAAAATATTATAATTTAGTGGCTTGCACTATCTACCCAAATCATACGTTCTCAAATAAAGCATGTGCTTTTTTGTAATGCATACATGATTAACCTTTAGCGCTTTTCTATTTCCAAGAATAAAAAAAGTTAATATCCCTTGAAGGAGTTAATGAGAGTAAAAACCACGGGAAATGCAGTTGCAATAAGTACATGCATCGCATCGGCAGATGAGTTGATATAATATTAGGTATGCATATTATGGTCAATCGTACCATGCATACCTTTATAAAAACCAAGACGAATAAATGAGACTGCCTGACCTTTCTCTAACTAGAATTCAATTAAACTGTCAAATTTACTATGGTGTAAAAAGACCAAATGAGAGCCAACCATAATGTACAGAAATTGATTAAAGTTCATGGTGAAATGTAAATTGATGCACAACTCATATCATGCTTTATATAAAAAATGCTAAATTCATAAGTCAACCCTCTGATACAAAACTTTCATTTGCTTTACATACATATCTTTTAGATTAAGAGTCTTATCTCAACAAGCATGTGATTCTTCGTATATGATACTATTTATTTAGCTTCACTATTTCATTGCTAATTGTAATTCTTTGAGGGATGTCCTACTTATTTTTTTCAGTTTCTGATACAATTCCAAAATGAACAGGATTTACTCTGATTTACCCATTCTTCTTGACTCTTCTGACATGCCGCCACTTTTTTTACTCCACATTGTGCTACTGGCAAGACACTGAAGGTTACACAACTGCATTGTACTGTACAGCTCATTTACTGCAGTGTTTTTCTTGCCCAGCCTTCCGAAAAAGCTAAAGGGAAATACTGCACAAGAATTTGTCTGCTGTTGTCTGAATACCGGTGTGGATGTCAACTCGTCTTCGTTTCATCAGTGGATCGAAATCTGAGAGCATTTTATTTAAAATTCTATCCCAATAAATAAATGGAAAAACAATGCTTATTTATTATTACATACATACTCATTATAAAAGTCGTTTAGCATGGTTTTGCCATACCTAATTTGATTTAAAGCACATTTTTAAGTTGTTCTATCTTTCCACAAAAATTCGCATTCTCAATGCGTATCCTTCCTGTGCTAATTGCAAAATTTGTATCTGTGTAGCATCTCTTTTCCTCATTTCGGTTCCGTTTCTCACGATTTCTCTTCTTTGAGGTATTTTAAACGCGAGTCTTATAGTGATTTGGCTGTTATCCGTTTGCATAGCGCATCATCATTATCATTAGCCTCATGATTATCATGTATATAGAAGTTCATATAGCCGCCTCTATGAGTGTACACAAGAGTGATCATCGTTATCAACGAATAAATGCTATTTTGCCCACAACTCGGTTTATTTTGATGTAGTGGTGGTGGCAGTATAAGAAGTCAGAACTCAAGACTAGCAGATACAAAGAGAACATTGCAGTATGAAAGCTGAAGGAGAGCACTGAACGAGGTAGCCAAATTTGTGCATGCCAAAATGCGATATTTGCAGAAAAAAACTGCATCAAGTAACTCAATGTTTTGTACAATTCTGCTCTCTGTGGCAGTATGCATAATTTGAACAGAGAAAGAAGGACTTTTTTTCTTAACGAACCAACGTAACGTCCAATAAGCTCATATACTTTATATCGATACAAGACAAGTCATATATTTTGTATCGTTTTACAAGAATGTGGTATAACTGTATTCTCATGCTATTATATGACCATATAGTTACGAGTATGCAGCAATTTCATACACTGCAACGTTATTTCCTGTGTAAATGGATGGAGTGAATGGCAGAAAAAGTACGAAAAATGATTGTCGCAACTCTGCTGACTCCGATGACTAGACTTTTTGCACATAAAAAATAAAGAAATCTCTATTCATTCTCTTTTCTCACATTACATCCGTCCACACACAGGGCACACGGGCACACACACCATGAACACCAGAACAAAAGAGAGAAACAAACCATGCAAAATAACAAACAATTTTTCATATTTCTCCTCTCCCATTTTGTTTGAAGCATAGCACACGATACATGTACTAATCATTACGTTGGTTTCAACACAAATCATGCTAACATTAAGCAGAATACTTTGGTAGTTGCAGTTGGTGTATAAAATAAAACCATTATTATTTTTTCATGTCAAATGTACTTTTGTAAATAAACAATATTTTGTCGCTGCCACCTCCATCTCCTCCATCACCTCACCAGTCACCACCTATGTATACTGTGTTCTTTTTTGAACTACTTGTGTCCGTGCCATAAATTATAATATGTACAGGTGGTGTGTTGGTTGGTTTCAATAATTTCAGTTTCAATAAACTTACTTTCATCATATCGTCATCCTTCTTGCAATAAATTTACGTACTTTTCACGCGAAAGGGTTTTATAAAATTAGCAACCTTTTTTTGTGGGGATTTGCTGCACACAACTTGAAAGCTACAAAAAAAAATATAAAAACCAAAGAATAGCTCCGATTTCATCTCGTTTCCTTCCTGTTTTTCAACTTTCGATTTTCAAACATTCCATAAAATGTTAAAAGTTCTAAAAAGCTTTTAAAGAAAAAGACTATTCATCGTACATTGCCTTACAATGTGGTGCAGAAGTAACGGTTACAAAGCTAATAAATAAATAAATACATGCACTGATTTGATCAGGACGATGCAATGGGATGGACCAAAGGAAAGGAAAGACCATGTACAACGTCTTGCATTAGTCATGCTATCTAAATCATCATCATCATGAAGACGCTGAGCCAAACGCCAGAGAATGGCAAGAGAACTGAAATTATAGTAAAACATCTTTAAGCTATCATTTATCTGTTATCTACTGTTTATCGTGATAGTGCTACTACTGGGCTGGTAGTGGTGTTGTGTGGTGCCATGTGTGGATAGGCTATACAGGTATATATTTTTATGATGTGGGTGGTGCCGATGTTATTGGTGGAAGAGGAACAGAAGAAAAATAAGACGTTACTGCTTCTTATTTCAACAGCAGAGAAAAAAATAGCAGCACATTTTCAAGAGGATTCTATCATCACAGTCACAGTAGGATCAAACCGAGAGTTGAAGCTTTTGATGCTAGCAGAGAAAAGCAAGACGTGTGACCCTGAGGAAAAAATCTTTGCTTATTTGTTCTTTACTAATAATTTTCAAAAAATGAAGATTATTACTTCGGCTTCTGTTCCCATTCCCATTGCTAATAAACTGCTACAGTTGTGTCAGTTTCGAAGCTGCTTCCGCCACTCTTCGTTGTCGGGAGAAAATTCAAAGTCATTTGAAAGTGCCTTGTTGGAAAAGCAGATACATCGGTGACTGGACTGACTTTCAACGACATCGTCATTTCTCATAAAAGAACCTTGATTTTTTATTATTAAAGAGTACGACAGTACATATTTTCATTTGGAAAACTGAACTTTATAGTGGTGACGGTGACTAATAACTTGAGAAGGAATAAAAAAATGAAAATATCGTGAAAATTAACAATTTTTGTGACAGTGCGATGAGTCAAAATAACATATTATTATAGCAAATGATACACGATAATTGTATGCAAATACTACGCAAGTTCGCTCAAGTGTTTTTTTTAGCATAGTTGAGTGAAGAAATGATAAGAGACTGTTAATTAGTAATGCAATAGCAATAAATTCATCGCACAAAGTGATTGCGTAATACATTTATTTATTTTTCTCCAGACAAGTCAAGTTTGCAATACTACTTTCTCGTCATAATCTTCCTCATCATGTCATGTTTCTCATTCCCAATATGTCAGTGTAGAGGGACTGTGTTTATTAAAATCTGGTGGCAAGTTTTTCTTATAGCCATCTTCTCCTTTGTGATCGTCGCGATTCACAAGAAAATAATCTTCCCAAATTTGCATGTAATGATTCCTTGGACGCTCGTTCCTATTCTGGGTGTAGCAACCGGTATGCTACTCGTGTTCCGCACCAACACCGCTTATGACAGGTAAAACGAATTATTTTTTATGAGCAGCGAATGCACATTCCATTTTCATTCCTTTGCTGTATGTAGGCATGCACGTAACATGCTTGCTTACTGTGTAGGTATCTGACGCGATGCAATGTGTATGGCATTGTTAGGTTCACTTTTAATTGAGTGAGTGAGTCAAGTCGACAAAGAAAAATGCTGTTGAATTTTGCATGTTCAGTTTGAACATAAAGTTTTTATTTTCTTAATGTTTGTTATGCTGATTAATGTGTTGGCACTTGGCACTTATAATTTGTAATTTAGTAAAGACCCAAAACGAAATATGTAGGAGCACGTATTTATGTTTGATGATAACAAGCTATGAAAATCAAATTCTTTTGATTTTGCATAGATATTGGGAGGCAAGAAAACTCTGGTCTTCAATGACCACTGCCACACGCAACCTAACCCGAAACATTTGGGTAGGTATAAAAGAACCTGAAGGAGATGATACTTCCAAAGTTCTAGTGGAAAAAGTTTCCGCCCTAAATATTCTTTCTGCTTTTGGCTACGCCACAAGAAATTATCTAAGGGGCGAGTACTCATACGAGGATGCTGATCTCAAGCAACTTCTTCGTCATGTTCCAAAATTTTACAACTTTGAGTGTAAATGCAGAAAGAGCAGGACGTCAAAGGGATCGATATCGGAAGAAACTGAAGGGATTGCAATGCTGCTGTGTAGGAAATGCTATACAACAAAACAATCTTACAAGTTTACAGCATACGAAGAAGAGACACCATCAAATATTCCAATGGAACTTACTTATTTGTTAGGAGCCTACATAAAAAATTCCAACGAGAGGAATTTGATTGATCCGTCTTTGCTTGCCCCGTTGAATAATGGTAAGCAATTTATTAATGACCAAGTAATGACGGATGAGTGATGGATACATTATCTTTTTAAAAAGCTATTTTGGCAATCAGCAAAGTACATGTCCTTTTGTTTGTTTTCTTTTCACGTCCGTGTAGCTTTGAATGCTCTTGTTGACTGCTTAACCGGCTTTGAGCGGATCTTGAGAACACCCATTCCTTTGGCATATTCTGTACATTTACATCATGCTACGTGGATTTATTTGCTGACCTTGCCTTCTCAGCTTGTGGACGCTTTGGGTTGGGGTACATCTTTTGCAGCATCTCTAGCAGCGTTTTGTCTATTAGGTGTTTTAGAAATTGGATGGGAGATTGAAAATCCATTTGGGAAGGACAGCAATGATTTGGTGAGACAATTATGTTTTAATGAATTGTGTACATAATATGTAAAACGTACTATGCATGCATGCATGTATGTATGTATAAAATATCATGTAATCAATTTATTTAGCCGTTGGATGATTTTTGCCGAGTGACACATCGTGAAATTCAGAAAATTATGGGAAGAAAAGTTCCATCAACGGACGTTTGGCTTATGTCTCCAGCAAATCGTCCATTGGCTCCAGCGTGTTCTAAAAATGCACAAGAACTGGCCAGACTGCCTCCGGATGATCTACGCGCTCTAATGAAACGTAACCCTGTTGAAATTCGAAAATACTTCCAAAACCTTGCCTTTGTGCCAGATGAACCAGCGTCTGAAAAGCAAACAACCACAGCAAATTTTGAAACAACACCTTCACCTCCTTCAGAGCATAAAAGTTCAAAAAGTAACCTAGAAAATGACGAAAAAACTTCAGATAGCGTTTCAAAGAACTCCAAGGATGAAGACGAAGGTGAGGATGAGGAAGAAGAGGAGGAAGATGAGGAAGCTTCCGAGCCGGCAGATATCAGTTCAAAACGGGTTTCATTTGTTCTCCCAGAAGAAGATGACCAGGGAGAACAGGTGAAAGAGCTATCTGCAGACGAAGATGAGGAGGAAGAAGCGGAGGAGGAAGAGGAAGATGAAGAAAACCAGGAAAAATCCAAGGCACAAAAGCCAAAAAAGGTTGATGATGATGATGATAATAACGATGATGATGATGAAGAACAAGGATGATTGAATTGAGCTTGTAAAGTTAGAAACGCCTGTTGCCTTTAATACAAAGTAAAAGCTGCTGTTAAATGTATGCAATATCTAAAAACAAACCCATTTACATAAAAACGTGTAAGTAAGGTGTGGAGAGTAGTGAAAGAAAAAGAGCCAAGCAAAAGTAAACACCGAAGCAAAGTAAAGAGAGCGTATTAAAAATTGTACACTGGCCAAAAGTTTAGAATGGAACGATATAAAAATATAACGAGGATGTTTATATATTAATGATATTTTGTTTTGTAAATACTATTTACTACTACCGCATTAATTTTTTGTAACGCTGCGCTAATCTTTATTCTTTATTGTGTGTTTTATTGCTACGAATAACTTGAATAATACCAGTAATTTACATTATAACCATATTCTGTCTGGGATAAGCTTTTCATGTAAAATTGTTTGAAACATGTTTAAAGTTATAGTGGAATTATCTAGTATAATATGTAAAAACACACGTATATATGTATGACTTGAAAAATGATTAAGCCTGAGATTTCCATTATTGCTGCTAAAATAGGTGATGTGAGTTGTTGACTGTTACACCTGCCAAAGTATTTGATTAACTAGTCAATAAAAAAAGAGAAAGTTTCAACTAATATGTAACTTGCCCCATTACTACATATACAATGTTACCACTGGAGTACTAAAATTTTCTCTTTTCTCTTTTGAAGATGCAAACCATCTTTTTTCAAAGATGTATGCTACAAACGCTACAGTACCGCCAATAGGAACAAAGAGAAATACAACGGAGAGGCTGATGAAATTTAATGGTTTTGTGTCACTTTCATCCTTTGTTTCCAACTGTTTACTCAGAACTTTGAAAATTGCAGAGCTTTGTTTCTCATCTTTACCAACTCTTTCCCAAGACTGTACCCCACTCTTTTTCAAAATTTTTGTCTCTTCTTCAGCAAATCGTTTGTAGATGCCTGTTTCAGTGATGGCTGAAATTATTGCTGAAAACGTATCCACCAAAATGGAATTTTTAGGGAAGGCTAGCGTCATGTACGATAGGGCAATATGATCCTTGGAATGGACAAGGGGATCAAAGAGAGTGCTCAAGGTTAAATATTTGGCAACGAGCATAGCTGATGGAGGGTACCAGGAGCTGCAGGTTTGCCGGTAATTTAAAACAACATCTTCTAAGCATCCAACGCGATCATCTGTCAGAAGCAGTCGTTTAGAAATTTTTTGAATCTTCCGATCGGTCGAACCTCTAAAGTTTTCAAGTTCTAGTTCTCCAAACGAGTATAAAACTGATTTGTAATCGGTTCTTTCAGCCAAGTCTGGGTGAGTTAAGGGCACAATATCTTCTGGTGGGAACATTAAATTTGTTCGAAGCGTTGATCTATAGCCCGTATCAATAATTATTACTGCAAGAAGCCACATTAAGGTGAGGTATTGAACGATACCGTTTGGTATTATGGATACTCCTTGTTCAAGTAGTATGGAAAATGGTAAATGTATTCCCGTTTCAATCACGTTTCTCGTCCATTGGCGACCTTCATTTAGGTACGTGATGGTAAGTAGAGCTAGACAAAATGTGAGAAAGGAGAGAAAGAGACATATCCATACGATTGGTGAAAATGGCAGTAAAAACCCGTACCATTTTGGTACCTTTTTGGGATAGTTGGTCCAAAATAATAATTTTGCAGTGTCTATCCATGGCGAATACTCCATTAGGGATCCCCAAAGAAATTCCGGACTAAGGCAAATTGACAGGTCACAATCGCCATTTACAACGCAGCCAAGACTTCCCGTCCAAGTGCCATTTTCAAATGATGCGTACGTGCCAAGAAGCTCAATGTCTAAGGAGTAGTTGAATCTTTTCATCGACTCCATCTGAATCTTTACAAAACTTCCAGTAAAATTCCTCTTCCCTTCCTTATCTCCGCCGTCTTCTTGAATGTATGCCCAATGAAATATTTCCGATTGTCCAGTTTTAAGGTGACGACCACGAAGTAAACCACCCATTGCTTTACGAATTGGTAAATCAGCAACCGAAGAAACAGGTATTACAGCAGCTTCGTCATTTTTATCAAAAATTAATGGGTCGGCAAATAACGTTGTGTCGCAAATGAACACTTTATCACGGAGACTTTGCACAACTTTTTGACTAGAAAACCTTCTCACGTTTTCTTTGGAGTCTGTGAGAAATATTACTCTATCGTGCCTTTTGTTTATGGATTTTTCTATAATATCAAATAAAGGAGCACCTTTCTCCAAATTTAACGCACAAATCACCACAGTATAACGAAACATTTCGATTTTTCCTCTGATACCTCCAGTAGTTATGCTGTCCGGATCAGGGCTGTCAATAAATGGTTTCGTATTTCCGGTGAGGAAAGCAAACAAGTATCTTTCATCTTCTATCTGCTCATGCACTGTCCATTGTATCATGTCATTGAAATTGCATTGAGCATCGATAGAAGAGTTAAACTCATTTAATGTCAGCCATCGGACTGTGTTGGGCTGGGGCTGAAATTTAATGTTGAATTGGATCAAGTTGAGCAAGTTATTCCGGTAATTGTCACTGGAAAGCTGAACATTACTTGAAAAACTGTGAGCAACCGAAAGATAACCGAACAATGTGAAAAATATCCTACTACACACCAAAAAACGCTTCATTCTCTAGTCGACCGAGTAGTGAAACTTTGTCAGACATAAGAGCTAAAGTACTTTTTTGCAACATTTGCTCTTAAAGTTAGAGTTTTAATGATACCCGTTTGCACTAGAGTGCAAATATAGACAGGAGGCGAATGTACCATTAGGTACAAACTCAAAAAATATGTGGTGTACAGTGAGGTCAAATATACTACTCTCATTTGAAAATTACTTGGCAGGCACTTACAGAGCAACATTTGAAATGTTCGATTAATATTATTTTAACAAGAACTGGAGTTCCATGCCACATCATTTACTTAATGAACTGTACCACGCCCGAGCGTAAACAAAATTTATGACGCATCAATATTTGTAAGCATACGAAACTAGCCATAAGTATTGATAAAAGTGCTATGGGCATTGGCGTTATTGAGAACAAGCACACTTAAAATTGCCGAAAATTTAAATATTATGACAGTCGGTCGGTGGCCGATGGTCGATATTTTTTACGGCATTTGAGTATAGTCTGTTGTCATCATAAACGAAGATGGGTCATATTTTTTTCTCTTCAAAACAACTAAAACTCAACGTGATTAAATCCGCAGTAAAAAACTGAAC
>JAHZMZ010000437.1:0-22348 GCA_027743805.1 Lepidocyrtoides sp. E14
ACCTATATGTATGTACAGTGTCTAGGTACTCTACTCTGGTAGTAGAAGACGCAACCAAATCTAAAAATTTCTTCTTCCTCAAGAGAGTAGTAGCCTTTATGCATGACAGAAAACCTCATGATGACATTTTGTCCATTTTTGTAATCCGAATACTACAATTTTTAGCTAGTCAGGTAGAGTTTATCTGCGTTTCCTTGAATCATCAAATTTATATGTCATATATAGGTATATTGATGGTATGTGTGTGTCGTGGCTGTTTACACAAAGTTTATGTCATGTGTAGTATAGCGAACCATTGAAACTTTTACGTTGATGTAGAAGAGTGTAATGGAAATTAAGTATTATGATTATTGCATATAATACAGATAATATGGTTTGTCATGCTCTTTGCAATATTGTAGATGAGATGATGTGGATATGATTCCTATTTTTCTTCCAAAAATGATTCTTTTATGCTGGTAATGCACTGCATTTTTTGTCCCTTGTTGAGGGGAGTTTCCACCTCCCATTTTTGTACGGGAAACCATATTTATAAAGAGTACAAAGTGAAGACGAAGAAAAAGAACAGCTTATATTACATTATGTTGTTGTTGTTGTTCATTGACTGCTCCTTTTTATAGTTCCAAAAACTTTTATAGTTTTTCTTCCTTTCTTTTTCTTCATCTTCCTCCTCCCATTTTTCTCCTTTTAAAACCGGTGTCCTTTTCTGTCCTCCTTTGGCATTATTTTATGAGCATTGTTGTTCTCATTATTATTGCCATTCCTATTATATTCTTCCTGTTGTTCCTTGTCTCTTCTCTGTCTCACAAGAAAAGGAGGAAATAACAAGAAAAAGGGAATGCCACAAGAAAATAGAAAAGAAAATTGATGGATGCAGATGCTCAATTCTATGTATGTATATAACATCATTGTACATTGACAAAGAGAGCAAAATGATATTTTGTGCTATGCTCGTTCATCTTTTTCAGAAAATACAATATTTTTTGGGTAAATTGAGCACTGTGAATGAATGAACTTTGCTGAATGTGAATGGAATATGAGCAGCGATGCAGTGTGATAGGTGAGATGTAGTACAAAATAAAAATTTAAGTTGAATGGGAATTGTAAGGTAAGTGTCCCGTTGTTCTGTTGTTGTGTGTGGCTAAGACCTGAATGAGTTGAACAAGGAACTGAAGATACTATTAAAAAGGTAAGCGTATCGAAAATGGCAGACCAAGTTAAGAGATAGTTAACGGAGTAAGAAAAGGATAAATAATAACCTGTTAATATTTCTGGTTTTAATAGACAATAGGTAGTTTTCATTAAAAATTTAAAATTATTCGGTCAAATTTCAGAGCATTCCAAATTTTTCAAACTTACCATGGCTGGTAGCTGGAACTTTGATGACGGCATTTTTGCGCACGTTTATTTTTTCCAAAAATAAGTTCATGGTGGTTTTTCATACAGCACCGCACAAAATACCCGCGTACTGATGAAGTGAAACGAATAAGGGAGTTTTTCCTAATGCTTCATAACAATATCTCTAATAATCAGTGTTTTGCTTACCTCACTTCTTTACTAAATATATATTTTTTTCAGTGTATTGTTCCCCAGTACAAGGACTCAAAAGGGCTGAAACCATTCATGAAAGGCAAAGTGAGAAAGAACCCTTAAGCGAAACACTTCATATTGCTCCATTATGCTGTATGGATTTTTCATCGGTGTATTTACTACTACTCACTGTGTAATGTGCGTGCATGACATTAGTTCCACACTGTCTAGCTGAGATTTTTTGGCTCACGTATGACTGCATATTCTTGCGATATGTATAATGAATGACCCTGTAAAGATTTACAATTGTAAGCATATATATATCAATGCTGTTAAGGTGCTATGTGTACACTTTTCAGGACCGCGATACACTAAAGCCCCTGACCGACTGACACGTCCCACCTTTGTCACTTGAATGAAATGGATGATGGCTGAACACAAGAGACAGAAAATCAAAGAGAAGAAAAGGAAGAATAATAGAAAGGAATCCTCTTTTGTGTAATACGTGTGATCCTTTAACCGGTGTTACTACTGATGCTGATTTTTGTTTAATTTTCCTTCTGATCCCTTATGCACACAACATCCGTACACCTAGTAGGTGATCTATAGATCAAATTGTGAAATGAAGGATGAATGATGCGGATGATGTTCCTTAGTTTCTCCCGTGGTGTTGTTTTTCCTCTTTGGTGATCGTAATGATGCTGAAGGCTGAAATTATTTAAGAAGAATTCCCATTCATAAAAATATTTTTTTTTTACTCTTTTCTACCTTTACGGCAACCAGCAAACTGAACACGCTGCCAGTAAACATACGTTTATTAGGCTTATATGTATACATTAGTTAAAGCAAAGCCCATTACTACTGATTCTACAGTTGGTAATACCGCTGTATACATACAACCAGCTTAGCAGAGGTTTATTGCGCTACAACAAACAACTTAAGTTTTCTATCTTGCATGCATGTATGTTTTTATAAAACACACAAGCACTACCATTTTGCTAAATGCTACAAGGGGAAAACGATAATGTACGAATGAGGCAGTATCCCTCCCTACTAGGACAAGAAGAGAGAAATCTTTTCAACTTTTTTTTTACGTTCCATTGTATTTCTCAATTGAAAATACTCAAAACTGCCATAATAACTCATGAACTGAACATTCACGCGCTCTTACTCACCAACAGCAGCACAGCAGTTTGAAGTAGTTGCAATAATAATAATAATAATGAAAAATAGTAATCATTATCATTTTCATAACTTTATAAGCACACAGATAGGAATGTAAACTGCTGTTCCAGAACGTATTTGTACTATTAAGCAAAATGTTTAGTGGAATGTCCATTTGAAAGATAAGTACGTGTGAAGGCATTTCAAGTGTTAAAAATTGTTCAAGTTCAAGTCTCGATTCTAGTACGAGAAATACAAAATGTTCAATGCATATGTCTTCTTCACAGTTTCAATCATTTCATGAGATCCCAGGGATGCAATAATTTTCGTTTAGTACACGATATGATTATTGCTTTCTCTTTGTTTTCCACTGCGTATCGTTTTTTACAGTTTAGTTTATCTCGACGGCAGCCGCAGAAGCATATAGCCATTATCATTACTTTGTAAATTTTTTTCTCACTTGGCTTTCATATTTTTTGTGTTACTCCCATCATAACTCATTTCTCAAGTGCTTTGTATTCATTCAGAAACCGTTTTTTGCTTATTCCCTTTGGTTTGCTGAATAAAAAAGATTTTTTTTATTGTTTGCGCCTTGTCCGCTTTTGTAGGGCCTTTTTATAACTCAACAACAACATGCTCACTCACACAAAAACAGTACGCAAGTTACGCTCACTCGCAATCATCATCATCAACAACAACATGCCCCCATGGCTGTTAAATGGACCGTTCTAGAATGAAATTTATATCAAATGAATTTTGTAATGAGATATGAAAAATGTAAGCGCAATTCAATAAAACACCAGAACGGTGGATAATAGCAAGTGAAAGAGTATTTTTATTATATTTTTATGAGTTAAAGCTTTTTAATATTATTTATTGCTGGTAATGAATAAATGATTGCACATAAACGTTTTGTTGTTGCTATAATATGTTGTTCTTCTGTGTTGTCATTTGGAAATGAATCGTGACAGGACAAGCTTTTATTTAAAAATGTTCTTGTTTTCTTCTGTATCGCGAGTTTCGAAAAAAGAAAGGACTATAATATGTTGTTCTTCTGTGTTGTCATTTGGAAATGAATCGTGACAGGACAAGCTTTTATTTAAAAATGTTCTTGTTTTCTTCTGTATCGCGAGTTTCGAAAAAAAGAAAGGGTGATATTCAAAATCAGAGCAAGACGTGTTTTGTCTGAAATCACAAGCTGAAATATGTTTTGGCTCGTACATAGAACTCATTTGCAGGCTCCCTTTATGATGATATTTACATTTACATTATAGTTTTGTATGCAAGCTGCGTACTGTCGTTTCTGTTCTAATAAGAAAAGATGCAAATAAATACGGGCTTGCGGATGTAAGTAAGGTAGATACATGAGTTTGAGCAGATGTCAATAAGTTTCAAAGAGTTACTTTGCCGGTAATGAGTCGCGCTTACTTTTGTTACAATTTCGTTCATCAGTACATCGAGGAGGTGTAAAATAGGTAAGTATTAAACCAAAGCCTGGTTACATTATTTTTTATTTAAATGTATTCAAACTTATTGTCACAACCAAAGAAATGGGATGTCTATGTCCCATCTAAAAAGAATGGTGGTAACTACCTAACTAGAGTTATCATTTGTACTTTTGTCGGGTGCAACTATTGAAAACTCCGTGCCTATATTCAATGCAAAGTAGTATGTATAATAAAATACAAAAAGGGGAGAATGAAGCTTATATTGTGTACAGTTAAGTTGATCTTTGTGCGTTGAATGGTAGTGTATAATATAATGTAGCGTGAAAGAGAGTACTGAATAATTGAATTCATATGGCACACAGAGGGTACATGGATTAACACAACAGTAAAATCCAGTCGTGTTAATAATGTGAATTGTGAAAAGAAAGTGCGATAATAGCCGGCAGCTTTTCTGATATAATACAGCATCATACTGGTGCTAATGAAGAGTGACACATGATCTGTCATAGCAAAGCAAAACATTGTTGCAACTTACAAAAAAACACATATTTCAGGGGCAAGTGAAGAAATTAAAATCTACCATAAAAATACTTATGCAGTGCTTAAAGTTGATTGTAAAACCTGGAAATGTAACAGTTTCAAACTTTGACACGAAGATTAAGATTTTGACGTGACGCAAGGGCTGAAACAGTAATGCTATTTTGAAAATTGTGCCGTAATTGAAGCAAATTTTTCAAAAAAAAACGATTTGTAGGGTTCTACTTTTGGAGTACTAAAAAGTAAAAACTGTAAACTCGTAATGATCAAGCTTTTATTTCTACATCCTCTTTCTTTTAGTGAACTAATTGAGATTTCGTTTACATGATTAAGACATTCGTCATGCTCGCATTACACTGCAACTTTTCTATACTTTTAAATATAGTAAATTAGGAAATGTGGTAACAGTTGTTGTAAAATAATGATCTCAGACACTTTTAATTAAACTGTTTCTATACAATGTATAACTAGAGACAAAGTACCTTCGCTTCTCAACTATGCTATTGTAGGTAAACTTCTTACACATGACACTAGAAAGAAATACATTGTTTCAAAAACTCAAGTTTCCTTTTAACAGACTTCAAACTGTTGTTGGAGTGTTGTACGAATATGGCACTCGATTCCATAAGTGTCTATGATTTTTGCTGTTTCGAACTACAAGTGCTGGTAGGTTGTTATATAAAAAGCGAGGACACATAATGGCTATCTTAGCGTATATTTATCATGATATAATTTAGTATTCATACAAATGACAAACCAATCGGAATGACTGCAAGTTTTAAAAGTGGAGAGAGAGAAACATTTTCTTGTCATTATTATCATTTCTACCATTATGATTTGGCTTAGTTCCGCTGTTGGTGCTACAGCCGCAAAATACCTCCATCACCTCTTATGTTTTCCAAACAAAAGTTTTGTGGCTTTTTGTATTTTAAAGGAAAACGCAAGAATATCAAGTCATCATTACAAAAGACCATAAGGATTACGACAACTTGTTCTCCTCAAAGAGTTCGAGTTGAAGAAGAATAGTCGAAAGAAACAAGTACATCACATGAGTTGTTCATGATGAAGATGACGAGTTAATTCAGCCAAAAGCACTTGAGCTTGCTTACATTCTTGTTTTGAGCTGGTTCCCTCTTCTTTTTCTTATGCCATGATGGCATTATGGCTTCTTCAGTCGAGTATAACTCTTTTACTTATCTATGCCTGCGTGCCTTTCTCTCTTCTCTCATCATTTCTCCCTCAGCTTCTTCTCTTGTCTTCCACTGCCACCTCCATTCCCGTCGTCATCATCCGCTTGCCCTCATCATGATGTTCATCAGCAGCTTGTTGAAAATGAAGTTGTTTAGCAGTACACTTTCTGAGAATGTAATTTTTAACTTGTTTAATTGAATTGTTTTCGAAAGGAACTTGAACAATAATGGAGCAAGATGCTGCACAAGAATATGGTAGCGAGCATTTGATCTTGCTTGTTGCTTATTCATCGTTGTCATTGTTGTGAGCGCAGTCAACATGATTATTTGCCTGTTCTCATTTTCTTACAGCTTCTGCACCAAAAACAATTCCTACACAATGCAGAGAATACAATACATACATATACGTAACAGTTGTTATTTCATCAGTATTGTTCGAAATTGGGAAACAACTTTTGTTCAAAACTAAAAGTAATTGAATTGTTTTCCTCAAATGTCCAAGTCATGATTCCAATGGAGTATTGTTCACTCCAATGTTATAATAACCAGTACGTACGTAAAGCAAAACGCAGCAGTAGTTGAAAGGATACGTATGCATGTACCTCAATTTCTGATAATGGAAAATGCTAAACTTTTCTTGGTCCCTCAAAAGCCAGTCACATTCGCAGCAGGAAAGAGCAGCCAAACTATTGTAACTTACATATAAGCATATAAATAAATAATAAATAAATAAATAAATGTATACGAGTACATTATTTACTTATTGTTGTTTATTGTGACTGTTATTGCGCTGCTATTCCTGCTGCTGGTAGTTAGTGGTGGTGGTGGTGGTGTCATAAAGGAGGCCAAATAATATTACAAATAAACGCAATGTGGAAAATAGTAATCAAGAAGTGGTGTTTCAATTTATTATGTGACCATGTTTGATTTACTTGTTTGAAGTAAAAGTAGAACAATGGAGAATTCAGGGTTTCGTCGCTATTTAGTCAAAAATAAAATGAGTTTTCTCACTTGCCGTACGAGTTTTAGTTGTTGGTGCACTATGGCTTCTTGCTACAAACGCCACGACGTGGATAACTATTTTCTCTTTTTATAAATTTGTATATTAACAAAAATGTATAGCCTTTGGACTACCCATAGTGTTATGTGATGCTTTTGTCCTATCGACATCCTGTTGAGTGAAATGACTGAAATGGATCGAAGGTAGAACTCAGGTAGCTTTTATGTTTCCTTTGCTATTTTCCAACGCATATTTGTGTCCGTCATTGTCAACAGAGTTGATTGAGCTTCGCAACAACGTGACTACACCGAGTGCGTCCTTCGTGTATTCGTTGCGAATTATTCCGCTTTTCCTTTTCTATTGTACTTTTCCATGCGATTTTACGTAATCACACCTGCGGCTTGGCTTTATACAACTTTGTTTCTTCACTTGTTCGGTCCAAACATACTAAACTTATTTAAATAACTAATTATTGTTACTGCTCGAGTTGCTTGTAAACCCACCATCATCTTGTAAAATTCTACAAAACAGTGGTTCATTTCAGTCAGTATACTTAATAAATACATGCAAGTACATGCGTAGCCACTATTCCATGTCATTTCTTTAAGTCATTAAAACACTGAAATCTGTAAATTATATAGCTTATTAGAAAGAAACATTCAGGATGGCAGTTAGATGGCTTATGCTTTCTTAAGCCTTTGCGATTCAAAGTTTCTTGTCTCGAATAAACTGATGGCGACAAAGGGAATAAAATAAATTCATTCTTATGAATTAAAATTCATTGTTAAAATTAACGAGTCAGTGTTGAATTTTGTTTCAATTCTTAATTCCATCATTAATACTACTACCGAACTGTAAACACTAACACCTAAAATATATATGCAAGATGATATGCATCAAGCAGCAAAGGTTTGATTATAGCCAACTAGAAAAGAGCAGCCAGTTTCGTTTAAAGAATAATAAGAGTATTAGAAGAAGTACAGAGAAAGAAACATTCAGGATGGCAGTTAGATGGCTTATGCTTTCTTAAGCCTTTGCGATTCAAAGTTTCTTGTCTCGAATAAACTGATGGCGACAAAGGGAAGCCTTATGAATTAAAATTCATTGTTAAAATTAACGAGTCAGTGTTGAATTTTGTTTCAATTCTTAATTCCATCATTACTACTACTACCGAACTGTAAACACTAAAACCTAAAAAAATATGCGAGAAGGTATGCATCAAACAGCAGAGGTTTGATTATAGCCAACTAGAAAAGAGCAGCCAGTTTCGTTTAAAGAATAATAAGAGTATTAGAAGAAGCACAGAGAAGATAAAAAGAGAAGGTATTTGAGTAACAATAATATTCACACATTAAGAATAAAATTATACTTAATACTTTACCTACAATAATTTCAAGATTTTTTGTGTTATGTTATCGTCAGATATATATAACTGAAAAAAGTGAATCCTTCAGAGAGCGTCAGGAGATTACAACAAAGGAAACGTGAACGACTAGTCTGCTGTATCATCCTATTCAGAAAGGTTTACAATACGAGAACACAAACGAACAATGCACACAAATAGTAAAAAATAATGACAATAATGCGCAATACAATATATTATTCCATCTGTATACGTACATACAGCAGGTTTTTCTTTAAATAATAATCTCATTATTACCTCAATTATTAATGCATAATGTAGAGACCATGATCTTCTCAATTCATCTCACAGACTAAATAAAAAAGAATGTTTAACAATATTATTCATAAACGAATTATGAAATGAAAAAAATGATACATCAGTAAGAAAGGTACTGTAACAGGTACAAAAGAAGAAAGGATTAAAAGGTTTGAAAACTGACACTCTAGTACAAAAACGGAGGAAGACTGCTGTCTACAGTAATAATGACGGAGACGCAACACATTACTTCTACAAGTGCGTAAATAAAAAATATTATAGAATGTAAAGGGCTCTTGAGCTGCAACAACTGTGAATATGAATGCCGTGATTCATTTATAGCATTTTGCTGCTTTGCATGATAAAAGTAACGATGAGATGAAGAAAATATTATAGAATGTAAAGGGCTCTTGAGCTGCAACAACTGTGAATATGAATGCCGTGATTCATTTATAGCATTTTGCTGCTTTGCATGATAAAAGTAACGATGAGATGACGTATTTTTTGTATCCAGCCAGAAGTGTATTTCTACAGGGTCCATATTTGCACCAATGTTTTCACCAAAAAAGGTGGCAACTAAGCTCTTACTATAACAGAAATAATTTCAAATACGGTCACCGTTTTCTGAAAAAACCCGTAAAATTTTCAGGCAATAAACTTTTTCCAATAAGTCGATTGGTTTTTGAAACTAGGTACATAAATTTGTCCTGTTGACAATAATCCTGGAGTTGTTATTAACTGAATTAACTGAATATTTCAGGAGGAGAAATTGAAAAACAATTTTGTAACTTTTAGATAGGTCCACGGGAATTGGGCTGGGTCATTTCAATTTCATACGTTTCGGCTCGTCACTACTTCAGTTCCCATCATCTGCCAGCTTTTATTTTTAAAAAAGATACAGAGTCATCTTGCAATGACTCAAGGTATGGTTAAGAGCATGCATAAAGGTAAGATATACATATATACAACGAGAGCGGCAGGTACACAACTTCAAATATCTAAATGATTGTAGTAAAGCTCCTTAAAAGGCCCATTACAGGTTGCATACGTAAGTATTATATACAGTTTGATTGTTCTAGGCTATATCATATATAGTGAGCAGTGGTAGTAAACCTTTTGTAAAATATTCCGTATCACTAAGAACACACTGCGGTTTTTATTTTCTCAAGGAAATCGTTTCTCTTGTTTTTCCATCGTTCCATTCTCTTTGAATCTAATACTTTTTTTCGTCATTTGGAGATATGAGGGAATCTTAGAAAGGACCCAGCAAAGTAGTAGGATAACAATGGATTCCAAGAAATAAAGAATGGAGATTCTAAAAGATTACTGTAACTTATACCCATCTTCCTAAAAGCCGTAGTGAGAGAGACTAGAGGAGGAAAATGCACAAGATTCTTTGAAACCTCACATGAAAAGAATAAATGTTTTATAGTTTATCCAGCACATATACATACCTTTGTCCTGTCGTTGTCTTTTTACTTTTTTTTTCTCTTTCATTTTTACCTTCATCTGCTTCTTCTCCTTGTGTCGTTCTTATTTTGTTCGTGAGAGAATCCTAAAAGCTGTCCCAGTCTGCGTGGCGTCGCTTTTCAGGGGTCAACTCTGGAATTTGACCCTTTGTTTAAGATACCCATTGTCATGTGCTTTTATTCTGTCTCTCTCCCTCTCTCCTCTCAAAAGAGCACGGTATATCTCTCCATATAGCTCCCTACAAACTTGTATCATCGTCATCATTTCAGGAGAATTTTGTGCGTATGTACAAATATAAATATCCAGCATGGTCAGCAATATATTTTCATTTTCTATTCCATTCTTCATCTCCACTTACTCTCCTGTGTCGCCGTCGTCATCTTCTTCCTCTCGTAAAAATTGTCTTTTCATTTCCCTTCCTCACTTGTTCAAGAAACATGTAACAATGCCTTTGTACTCCACAGTCACACAACTCTTTGTCCCTTCATAAATAATATGGAGTGTATCTTTATTGTTATCGTTATTATTGCTGCAACTGTTAGAGTAGTCGTAATCATAAGTAACAATTACCATTAAGTTTATTAGAGTTAAACGTGAATCCTCTATAGCCTTGTAAGTGCGTTGTTGTTGTATGTGCATCTGTCTACGCCGGCATGGTTGAGTGAACGACTTGTTTTTTTTGTACCTGCCTGTTTAAATCCATCCATCCATAATATCCGTACATCCCTTCAGGGTACACCTTTCATTTTTTTCATTTAAGAAAAAGGTGTGTAGCAGGAGCGTCACGACATAACGACCAAGAAGACAACGTCAACAAGTTGACTCAGGAGACAGAGTGGAGTCGGCAAAGAAGATGCCGATGAATGATATTTATTTCTTGCCTTGCAACATGCATCTCTCCTTTTCCTTTCGTACGAAATATTTGTGTTCTTTACAGAAGAGAACTTATTACAATTATCCAACATCATTATCTAACCGACCGACCATGCACGATTCCATCCATAACAAGATATTATACAGTGTGTATGGGTTCAAAATGATGAAAATGAAATCCTTGCGTCCTACAGGCTTTCATTGCTTCATTGGTTTGTTGTAAAATAAAACCCCTTGTACGCAGCTATTTGCTGTACTGTGTGGAGGTTTAACCTGAGCGGGGAAGACATAGCGGCACCGCTTGTGAATAGATAAATAAACAAATGCGATAATACCCATGAACATGAACGACTTGTTTTTGGGAGAGAAGAAGGTACTTGCTCATTCTCCATTCTTACGTGTCACAAGGTAAAAATTGTCATGTCAGACATTGTGGAACCAGTATCGCCGCCGCCGCCGAATATCTTGTCTGATTCAAGGTGACAAACCAGTTGAATCTGACTGCTGAATGTAGACAAATACCTACGTAGAAATGGAGTTAATGCTACATTAAACTACGACATAATGTATATTACTGAGACTTGAATTTATCCTGGGGAAAACCTTCTTTTTGTTTCACCCTAGTAGAGCATGGGAGTGAGTAGAGGATAAATTGTGACGGTATAGATTTAAGAGCTCGTTTAGCGAGAAAATTCTTTTCAAGATAATAATGCATATTTGAGCACATTTTTTAAGCAGTATACCTATATTTGTAGGTGAACCAAAACTAATGCAATTGTTTTTTTTTCAACTTTGATAAACTATTTGTTCATCCGATCCCAACTACTGGTCCTTATTGCGGTACAATGAGGAATCAATTTACTTATAATATGACATCTGTGTAAGCGATAAATTTTTAGCTGAATATTGACCGAAAAAGTGATATGCTAAGTACTTTACTTTCCTGATAATCATTCATGAATAAAGTTTACAATCATCAATTCTTTCAGTCTTTGTCCTCATTGCTCTGATTACAGTCCGCTATCAACTTTTCATTTCTTTATTTCATTTTGGACAATGAAATCCTCTTCTGTTCTTTTCTAATCCATTACACATTACAAAATTTAGAGAATAGATAAAAGTGGAGAGGAAAATTGATGAAAAAGCGATATTCTTACCTCTTTCCTTGATACTCTTTTGCATTATCACATTGATTTCTAGTTAGCAGGCAGAAAAAGTAGTTGTAAAAGTAAAGAATAGTTGAGAAAGAGTAACTAAAAATAAATGATGAATACCGAAGAAGAGGAGGAAGGATGACGAAAACAAAACCAAGTTTTGTGTGTGTGTTGGGAAAAGGGGGAAGAAGAAGCAAGAATCAGAAAGAAAGGGAGGTATACAACTTACTGTTCGAATAAGTTGTAATGGTAATGCTCTGATTTGATGGGAATATAGTATGCTCATGCATTATCATATATAAGATGTGTGTATGTGTGTGTAAGTGTAGAGGAAAGAAAGAGAAGAAAGATTGAAATAAGAGCCCTTTCTTTTCTCTCCCTTTTCTCCTTTTCTATGAGCAAAACTATAAGGGAAAGAGTTGTTCCCAGATTTTCGGATTGTATTGTCCTTCTTTTCCTGGAATGTTTGTTGTTCTCGAATAGAATTGAAAAATACTTCAAAAAGGAGGAGGTGTGCTGCCAGTAGTAGTGCTTTCGTTGCTGCGTCTTTTGCTTCCAGAAAACTTCTTTCTTTTTGGCGTTGGCAGATGATGAATACCCGCTCATATAAGACCAAACATAAGTATACATACGTATAAAACATTGTACAAAAGCTATACAAGAATTGCGTCATTTTTTAAAGATTTACACAAAATGAATACCTTTTATATCACCACATTATGCTGATATATTTATACCTAGTACATACATGGGCAAGTCTAAATTAATATAATCCACTGTGTGTAGAATGTAAAACCCATTTCCATTTTCTTCTTTTTTTTTCGCTTACCTTTACCTATCTTCATCAGCATCTCAGCAGTTCCTTTTCTTGTTCCATCCTCCTGGCTCGCAGGCAGAAACTACACACGCCAAACCGAACAAACATTCCGTATGTGAAAATGTATTTTGTGTCTCTCTTTTTTTCCCTCTATTCTTTCTCTCGCTCTCAGACACACATTCAATTCCATTTTCTCCTCCACTTTTCTAGTGTTCCCATTCTTTTTGATCATCATCGTCATCTTTCTCCTTTCTTGATATTTATTAGTAAGTGTACAAAACTTGTTAGATAAAAGCATCAACGGAGCCAGATAGAGTTGTAGAATACAGCATCTTTTTAAAGAATCAAGAAAGAAGAGTAGCAAGCGACACGAGTAAAAGTTGCATAAGAAGAAGGAGACGACGACAACGACGAAAGAACAAGACAAGAGGAGAAAAGATACAGTCGCACAAAAGTAGAAAAGAGCGCAAGACTCTTCTGCTTCCTCTTTCTTTCTTCCCTGCTCCCTTTCTCTTTGTCCGCTTTAGTTTCTTTGCCGTGACAGTCACCGTTACGGTAATATATCAAGAGATTTTGTACACTTGTTAAAAAAGAGTCAACAACAACAGAAAAAGAGAGAAAAGCAGGCAGCAGCAGCACCATCAGCATTACTACTTCCACAAAGAACAGCAGATACATGCATAGATATACATAATACATACATACATAATGTGTAGGTAGTGATGATGATGATGAGATGCAAAAAGTAGAAGCAGCAGTTAGAGATGGAGAGCATGGGCTTTATCTATATCAAATCTATTGTCATCACACTTTTCATTTCTTCTTTGCCTTTTTCTTTGGCTCCAAAAAGCGGAGAAAGAAAAGAGGAGGAAGCAAAGAAAGAAAGGAAAAGAGGAGACGAAGAAGAAGAAGAGCAGTAGCATTCTCATTTCAATTCTTTTTCGCTCTGTCTCTTTCCATCTTTTCTCTTCAACCCAATTATTTATATTCATGGCACAGGTTCTACACAGGAGGAAATAATAGAGGAGAACATGAATGAATAAATTTAGATGAAAATGTTGATGTAGTGGTGGTATGTAACTAGGAAAGTAATATATCTTCAAACTTCTGACACATATATTTGAGCAAATGTGTATCTACAAAATTTATTTTATTTCCTTCTTCTAATTTGTATGTTTATTTACAATCAATATAGAGGAAACTGTAATTATTCTCGTAGGTATAATAGGTACACTAACGATGATTGGAGAACCAGATTTTTTATGGAAATACGAAATACTACTATGTGTGCGCATTGCATAGGATTAAACTACGAAAAGTAAATAAGATGGAATATCATGTACACTTTTAAAAGCCTGGTAAGGAAAAAAATGCATCTTTAAATACACTACAGCTAGTTAAAAGGTTGAAAACAAGTTGTAACAAAGTATCAGACTGTTTTGAAGTTATAAATAACCATTCATTTAGCTATAATAATTATATATAGGTTATTACAGACCAAAGTATACTGTACTGGTTATTGTTATTATGTGTGTTGCTGAAACCAGTAGCAAAGACAAATGTGGTGCTGCTGGTGAACACTGACAGAGCCACAGAATTAAACATAAAGTATTGATAAAGAAACGAGAGAGAGAGACACACACAAGAAAGAGGGATGAAAATGCAGAAAATTCTTCTTTAATAAAATGAAAACAAAAGGAAATGCAAAGTCATCAAAGGACTTTCCTATGCACCAAAGGGGGCAATGTGGTATTGTAGAAACTAAAAGAGATCTTGCAATACAACTGGCACCATCAGAAACCAAACGCAAAAAGAATCTTTGTTGTAGTAGTTGTTGTGTGTGCGTACATGTAGATAAAATTACTTTGGTTCTTCAGAACGGCATTAGCCTCTAAAACATTGTGAGTCCACAAATAAATCGTTCATGTGCCTTCGATGTATCATATCGCTCAAAAGAATAGAAAATTGATGAAGCTGATCAATTTTAGATGCGTATTTTTCAGAAGCAAGCTGGCAGCTAGGCTTGTTTCGTTTGTGGTTTTTGATGAGCATTAACAAGTAATATTTTACAAACTGTTTTCCTACACATTTTTTGGACGACTTAATTTGAGAATGTTCTCATTGCATCTCAAAAGAGCAACTGTGATGAAAAACCTGAACGTATTTGCCTGATTCCTGTATCTTCCAAATATAGCTCAATGTTAGATTTCCAATTTTCATCAAACAATTTAGGTCTGGAAAGCTGTGAAATTGGAAAAACGTGTTCCTTTCAGATACAAAAATTAAAACGTGAGCTCACATGAGACTTTGTAATTAAGTGTTAAATTGAAAAGAAGTTATGCCAGAACAACCATTGAATGCTAATTCCTTGAGAAAATTCTGAAATGCGTTAAACGCACCGTTACTGACAACATAATTATCATTTCCCCAATAAAAAGCAGAGTTGTTTGTTGGTGAAAACTGACGTGAGCAGTGAAAAATCTGTCCAATACAGAAACATGAGATGATATAATTCTCGATTCTTATTGCATGATTAAATTTTTGCTATAACCAGCTGGACCTAAATTAATATACGCACAAAATTCTTTTTAATTGCAGACTTTAGTTACTTAAGTATTTAGGAGTTTTATAATCTCTGTACCTAATATTTTAAATTATTTATTTTCGCATCCTCATTATTAATGAGTCATTAATGACATAAATTGGAATTGAATTGCTACCGTTAATCTCCCATGTTTCATTCTTTAAGCTTTTATCGAAGGAACAAAAGCCTTGTTGAAATCTGTATTGCTCCATTATCCCTCATGAGCTTCTTGAATTACTGGGTATTTCTTTTCCTTTTGTTCCTGCTGTATTTTGTTGTGGATGCCCTGCCCTGATTCTTCATGTTATTATTTCTTTCGTTGTTGAATCCAGTTGAACAATGAAAATCAAAATGTCTAGAAAATGAATCTCTTGGTGGTGGTGGTGGTAGTGGTGGCTAACAGAAATGCTTGCGCAACAAGCGTAAAGGAATCTTTTGCATACTCTACGTAGAAATAATAATTGCCCATCCAAAAAAATACTTTTATAGAGAGTCAAAAGGCAATAATAGAAAAAAATGATAATAAGAACAAACTACTTTTTGTGCTACTTTTGGTATATTTATTATTATAATGATGAGTGTGCTGTTATTCCATTGTTATCACTCTCATTACTGAAAATAGGCAACTGGCAAGAATTCACAAAGCAGCTAATTTTCTCTTCAGTTTCAATCAAGTCAATCTTTTGACAAGTCATTTCAAAATTTAAAAGTAGCTACGTAAAATGTAACATCATTCAAAATAGTCGTACCTGCCATCGTCATACATCAAATTATTTAACCACACTCATCTGTCATTTTTTACAAACACCACCGTTTGGTGCTGCTGTTCGATAACTTGTTTACGGATACATAATATGCTAATACGCTACTTCAACACAGATAAGTTTTTTAAACCAAAATATGACAACTAACCAACCAAAACAACAAAAAATTTTATGTTTATAAGTATGAACTGTTTTAAAAAAAGTCACAAACAGAAGGAGAAAATTTGGTTACGGGCATATGGTGCATCGTCCATAGAATCTGTTTGCAGCGTAAATTGTCCCGAGTGTATTTTTTTTACATTGACTCATCGTATTTCCATTATGGTTGTTGTACAGAATAACCGATAAAAAGTAAGAGAGAGAGAAAAAAAAGGAGATTTCATTTTGAGGACACTACAAAAGGACGCTTTTTGATAGCAATTAGATGACTATGGAAAAAATCTCTTGACAAGTCCAGACAAAACAAGACAATAGCTTAAAAAATGAGAAAAATAGAGATAGGGTGATGCTCAAGTGCAAGTGTTGCCTGTACGTTGCTGCTTTGCAAATGGTAACTGTTACTTCACGTTTTTGTTAATGTGCCTTTTTGAACATATTGTTATTATTAAATATGACTGATGCTGATCAGACGTTGTTGGTTACTAGTTTATACTACCATTGTTGAAGTATAGGTTCTTTTATATAGCAATAGAGCTCATCTTCATTGTTGATCACACTGGTAGAATATAAACATCTTCTTATACGAGCGTACTACTTTGTGCTAAGTATGCATTCTGTGTTCAGAATGAAGGAAAACATGCAAACCATTCTCTTCTCTTTATTAAAAATGCATAAAAATCTGCGTATGCGTTTATGTAATGCTCAGCATTTTTTTAAATGTGTTTGATGGCACTGACTGATTCTTGCTCTAATTTCCTTTTTCAAAATGAATCTTTTTGTGATGTAAATAGCAATTAGATTTTTTCCCCGAGATATCTAAAATGACGGTGCACATAATAATACCAAGCCATTGATTGAGAGAAGAAAATCTTGAAGGAAAATGAAAAATGTGGGGAGCATCAGAGTGAGATTGATGTAAATTAAAATTACATGATCGTCTGATTACATGGTGCAACCCATCTTGTTAATAATGACGAAGCAATAATTCACGATTACATTGTTTGGCAAGAAAGAATGCCATGTCTGCTTGTAGCAAGCTAAACAATAACATTCGTACATGATACACTTTACTAACACCACTAACGCTTCCTAAGAATAATTACGCATCTTCCATCGTTAGCCAACCAAAAACCCAAACTTACGGGCCACCATACATTGCTCGTGTAACTCTAATTACGCGTACTAAAAAATGCAATATTGGAATCGAAAATTACTCTTCTTTTTAATCTTTCAGTTAGACTAGAATATCAATGGTAGAATTCTATTCAATCAAACAAATAAAAGATTTTCCAAGAACTGCTACTACTAGTGTTACTCAATCTAAATGAGTAGAGAGTTAAATTAAAAATCGAACAACGGAAATATTTGTTCGATCATAGATAAACAAGCTCCTGGAGTTCAATATTTTTTTTACTATCCATCATTTATATAGCTTTTACAAAAGATATCTAAAAAAAAATTCACAACCTTGTATGCTTTGGATTTGCTTGTACCTATACTTGTACTGTACTCCCTATTGTATAGTATAAACTATAAACTATACTTAACATCTTTTTGGTCGACGAGTTCAATTTACCTATGTTCTTCACATTTGATTGTTTTACAGTTGTATGAGCCAAGACCAAGTGCTTAAAAACACTGAAAACACGATACAAATTCATATTATATTTGAAAATATTTCCTCACATTTTAGATTCATTCTCACCGTGACTCTCGCAACAGGTGTTAGACAAAGGTGTCATTGAAAGACACTAGAAATAATATTACAACAGTAACTCTTAAAATACTTGAGGCGATCATTTTTTGTACATATTTTGTATCATAAAACTCACGTCAGAAGAAAAAAAAGTGTCCTTCTACAATGCCATGCTCAAATCATATCTAAACTTGAAAGCATCTTTTTTCAACTCTGAGCTACTATTTTGGTAGGGACAACCGCCAACCAACGGGTAAGTAGTCGAGGATGATTTCCTGATCTCTATCTCTACCCACTCTGTACAGAAACACTTAAAATGTTCCCTACTGAAGTGTGAGAACATACATTGAACCTTTGAATTTTACACTACTTTACTGCCATCAGACAATCTATCACCAGGTAAAAAGGCTCACCGCTTGTGATGTCCTGGTGTTAGCTATGGCGTGATCATTTCGAATGTATGACCACACCAAAATATTCGTACGCAATAAGTCAACCCCAACCAGAATTTCTTTACATAGCAGTAAAGTGTACATCTTATCTATCAAGCAGTAAGCAAATATTTTAGATTTTTTTAGAAGATGAAGAGAATCTCTTTTTTACAACCCATACAATCGAGCAATATCACATGTATGTGGTCATGAATGTTCACAAACACGCATGATGTGTGCGTGGGCTGGTTTTTCATACACACACATCGGAATAATATAATGTATGCACATATTTTTGTATTATTTTTATGAAACGAATGAAAGTGAACCATTTAGATTTTTTATACAAATAGTACATATTATTATATAAAAACATGCTATTATCAACATTTACATTACTGCATAGTGTTGATCAAATTCATAAGTAAGCATGTGGTACGTATATGTGTTTTAATGTTTATAATATCAAAAGGCGTCGGTCAGCGTGATCACGTTTTTTTTCTTTTATATCTGAACAAGACCATAGGCCAAAAGCCGACCTTTTCTTTTTCTTTATTTCCTTCATTGAAAAATTCAAAAGCAATGTTTATACATCTGAATTACATATATTATAATTTACAGAGATATCCCATGACGTTGTTACAGAAGAAGAAATCATTTTTTTCAGCTGGAGGTATTATTGCAGGTAATAACAGCTAATGGCTTTATGGATTCTTGTCCACAGGTATGTTCACTCATTTTCCTTTCCACAATTTTCCTGGTTTCCCTTCTTTTTTTATGTTTTTTTTTTGTAGAAACTTGTCTTAAAAGCTGCTGTGATATTTGAAAAGTATTGTTGCTTTAAATGTTGTTTCTTTATATTCTTCGTTGCATACAAAGTCGTATTTTAGTAAAGTGAGTGTATCATCATCATCATCATCGTCGTCGTCTCGTGTGATGACTGAAGGGTGTATATCCTAAATGCTCAAGAAGTCCGACTGAATTTAGTCCGGGCAATTGAGTGAATGGAATTTTAGGAATTCCTTTCTTGAGCTACAAGGAGGATGCGTAAATACATGTACTTGTTCATTTCAATTTCAAGTGGCTGATCAAGTAAACACTGCACATGCTACTATATTGTACAGCACATTTACGCGTTAACTGATGCCGAGTATTCAAAGCATAGTTTTCTCCAGCAACTTTTGGGTTTTAAAAACTTCAGGTTTTTTTTAACACAATGAAAGTAACTTATTCTCTGGAGCGTTCAGTGCTAAATGTTGTATAGGTTTATACAACATTTTAACATACTTTTGGCAGACAAACCGGCTCCTTCCCACACACCACATTGTTCAGTTCTGTCATTGCATTGTTTGAACCAAAATGTGAGTACACTCATTGGATACCAAAAGAACCAAAAAACGCATGGCGCACAACATTTTACGTTCTACTTATTTGTTGATTCTATCCGAGTACTTTATGATGAAAAATTATTATTATGCATTCTTGTGATTTTCATTCCCACAATTGCACGTCATATTTGTTTGGAAAAATATTGTTTAACCTTTGAATGCACATTCTTTATGGCAAAAAGTGGTAATGCTATATAATATGCTATTATATACCCAACGTCACACATTATGGATATAAGGAAGACATGCATGCATGGTATTAGTTACAATAAACTTGTAACTTATTTATTTCATGCATTTCATTCCTATTGTGATGTTTAAAGCAACAGTGGCATTAATTTCACTACACAATGTCATAAATGGAAAGCGCAATTTGACTACTTGCAGTAATTAAAGCCTTACAACGTACTAGATATAGTGAGTTTTCACTGGTCTTCATCCTTTTTAGTAAAAAAGAAATAAATGCCAAAAACTGACAAAAGTTAATAAACACCATAAAATGGTTTGACAAGTTAATTATCATATTTTAGCTTTTACTTGTTAAAATGGCTTCAATGCATTTTAAATCCTTTGCGGCTACTTAATTGGCAAACATCCTCTATTGATCGTATGTGATACGAAATTACAGAATAAATAAATTGTGCAGTAAAAAAACCTAAATAGTAGTTGATCATAGTTAATATTCGTCATGAAAAAATACTAACTGCTCCGTAAGAAACAGTTCTATACCGCGGCATTTACAAATAAGCAAGTGTTGCCCTAATTATGTAGATATTTTTTATGCTCATTCAATCCCAATTTTGCCGATCTCTTTGAAGCAAACAGTATATTAACTAGTAGAGTTAGCTTCTAGTAGAGAGTAAAGAAAGAATCAGATTGGGGTGAAATATGAAGTAAAAATGTAAAAAAAAAAATTCTACCAGAAGGAAAACAAACTACAGGAAAGAAGCATATAAAACATTATGTGATATATGCATGTCGTGTTGTTGGCAAACGAAGAGTTAACAAGAGAGCAGGAGATATTGTCTACATAATGATGCTTCTATCTAGTCAGCGTATCCTCTCCATTGTTCGAGTGAATTATTTTTCTCAGGACGAACAAGAAAAAGAAGAAGAATGATCAGGATCAGCATCATTATCATCATCGTCTTTCCTTGCTCGTTCGGATGCGCCTACACACACCGAGTGGAGTTGAAAAGTTGGTAGAGAGCAGGGAAAAAAAGAGCAGATCTAAGTTGTGATGCGAGCGAGTTGAATAATGGGAAGACACTTGACCACTTAGGAACGCCTATTGTGTTCCAAAAACACATGTTGTTTTGTTCCAACTCTCATCATTCGCTCACACAAAAGGATGACTATAATACAATAAATGTATCAGAGAGATGCCAGAGATTTTTAGTCGTTTTTGCTATCACACACCACCGTTGCTTGTGCTTCAACAGCATGGCTTTATAATCTACATTAACTTTTTTACTCCATTCCATCCCTTTTGCTCCTCTACCAATAACTCTTTCCTCTCTACCCGCAAGTAATACACTACTACAAATTCTTTTGAAGTCTTTTGTACTTCGTTCAAACTTCAAACTACATTACTTTGTGTATATGTATATCGACGTGCTTATTTATGCTTTCCTTAATCATTTTAATTCATTGTTGTGTGTGTGTGTGTGTGTACGCGGTAATAATGTTCGGCAAGCTTGCAAAAAAGAACGAAGCTATTGTTGAAAATTTCAAGATGAAGAGGTATTTTTCCTTTCTTATAATTCATGCTGAAAAATGACTGTAAAAATTATTATTGTTATTATCAAGTTCTTGAATAATTCTTCTTGTTCCCTTTTCATGAGAGCGGCTACTACTCTTGAATAAAGAACCATATTTCAATGAAGTTCATTCATGATTATTATTTGCCTTTTGCACTTTTCTGTTCGTTGAATGAGTTGTAGTAGTGTATGTATGTAATTCCTTCAAGAATAATGAGCAAATAAGTGGGAATACAAGGCGGCAGAGCTCATTATTTTGCCGAGATATGAAACTAAACGTGCATAGTATACGCAGCATCGGCATCCATATACATACATAAGTTATTATGACTTCTTTATTGTTGCCGTTTTTTTTGAAAACGTCATGACGTACTTGAATTATATATTATTTTCTACTCTTCAACAGCCATTGTGGCGTATCTGGTAGTGCCAAATATGCCAAAATTTCCCTTCATCAAAAGTTACGTGTGAAGATAATTTTTTATTCGACATTATAAAATCAAGTAGAATTCAAGTAGATGCTGAAGAGCTGTGAATGCTTATAGTTATGTGTTTTTTTCGTTGGTAAAATAAATTTCGGAATATTCGACTATGGGCTCACAAATCTAAGAAGGTCTAAAATCTAGATGTGTTTCACTGCGAGATTCTTTATGAATTCTGTTGAAATTGTTGACAGTCTTCTGTAGAGAATTTCACGTTTGCCTGTGCACTTTTTTCTTTTTT
>JAHZMZ010000438.1:0-17260 GCA_027743805.1 Lepidocyrtoides sp. E14
GATGATCATTATGCTGATATGGTCATATTTTAAATCCTATTTTTTTTTTGCAAAATGATCCTATTCTGCCCCTGATGATAAAACCTTATAATGTTGTCGTGCATGCAGTTTCCATCTCGGTATGTACAATGCAACATTGGCGGTCGACCGGGTGGTTTTGGGTAGAGAACCCATGTATATATATTTGAAAGATGTATTTTCATGTTAAGTCATCGGCCACTAGGTGCACGGACTTCTGACGGCGGATAAGTGATCTTTCAAGTTACCAGGTCAAATAAATACAGTGAAGGCACAGACTTTTTGTTGATGATGTTCTTTATTCAACATTGAAAGAAAAGAAGCACGGAAGGGATCTGCAGTCAAGTCAGTATTCAGCAATTGCAGAGATGCAGATTTTTTTTATAAGAACGCAAAAACCTGAATGAAAGCACTGTCACTGCTGCTACTGCTGTACAACATGCTTCTTGTAATAATAAGTATGTGCGTATGAGGATGATGTCAGTGTGTTGGTGGTGTGGTGGTGTAGGAACCTTCTTACCTATATATGCATTTTTTTAGAAAAAAAACTTTAAAAAAATGCCTGTAGGGATCTTTCTGTCTTTGTCAAGTAAGTCAAGAGAGAAAAGTATGGCCCTTCATGTTTGCTATGAAAAAGAAGATAGAAAAGAGGAGTCCTAATCAAGAACATCAATGTATTTTCAACATGATCCTCCTCGATCACCACCATCTTCATCAGTGTTTGAAGCACCTGCCATGCCAGTGCAACAGGGATAAAAAGACAGAATCACTGCTGAACAGAAATCAGGAAAAACCAGGAACACGATTATATGCATCATCATAACTGATCTTAGATTCCTCGTGAAAACTGGTCAGTTGACTTTTTTGTTACCTCTTTGTTGCCTTTTTCCTTGCCACCGCAAACACACTCACACAATAGGACTAACTACATAACTAAAACACCCTCGTAATTTCATACGGTTTAGTTTGACTTTTTTAAATGACCACGGCGGTGTGGTGGTGGTGAAAAGTCGAAAAATCAAGGTAAAGAAGTTAAGGAGTTGCTCCTGTCCTGTCCTTGTGTGCTGTGTTCGCTACCAGTATGGTCAGTCCGTTCGATCCGTTTATGTTTTAAATTACTATCAAAAATCGCGACAAGAAGTTTTTTTTGTTGATATTTTCTGTGTTTGTGTGTTTGCACTTGTAAAGCTAAGCTGTTGCTTTGTGTGTGATGATGGTGGTACATTTGATAATAAGGAATGAATAAAAGAGCTTACACGTATTGCATAATAATAATGGTTTAGTAGGGTGTCTGTGAATTGAATATGACTGAATTCCTATCAGGGTGAAACTGTCTAACGGGAGTCGAATCATTCTTGCATACTTATACTTTGGCTCATTTTTACCCTCTGTGCTACCAGCCTTAGATTATTGACCAACAACAAGTACAGCCAGAGGTGGTGCAGTTTGGGTGTATACAAGAGGATCTTCACTTAGGCATACTGCACTGACGGCGACATTAATCTGCTCCCTGTAATTAACGCAAAATCCTGGTTAATCCATATTTTATTGCTTGGAAGCAACACTTTAGAAATTACAGAAAAATTATGGTCATATTAAAGTATTGAGTGAATTACGTACAACCATACGTGAATCCTGATTAATATTATTTCATGTAGCATTTCTGTTTCAAAGGAAATATGTCATGAATAACTCAAGAAAAGTGCAAGCGACAATAGTATTCTGACCTCTGCATTCAGTAATAAATAAAATCTTCTTGGAAAGTGAGTGAAAACCAAAACCAATCCTTAAAAGTGCTGACTCAGTGCGTCGGAATATACGTACGTACTCAACTTCTCCCCGGGTAAATCCACCCGGAAGACGAAACATAATGAGGGATAAAGTGGGAATTGGATTTTGGAGAAGAGCGGAGAAAGCAATGAAGAAATTATTTAAGGTTTGATATAATTTACTGCATTTTGATTTACACAAATGTGTAATAGTATACACGCGTATATTCAAGTTACAATTTTCATCAAGTAAAGCTGTAAATATAAACTTGCAAGAAGAGTGATTGTTTCAGGATAAAAAAAGGTGTGGAAAGATAAGCGCATTTAAATATATACTATTTTCACTTCCGTCATTGTTTAAATCAAGCATGCTGTCACACTAAAGTCAACAAGGCTATAGCAGTACCATTTTATAGTAGCCTGCTTGTCTATGAAAAAAGTTTGGTTTCATATTTTACTCAAGCTGTGCCTTCACCAATCCCTACTATCAACTAGTCTGTCACAGAATTAATAATTTGTGGTTCCTTTTATTTGTTAGGTAAAATATAAAAATGACCCTCCCAAAGATAGACAAGAGAAATTTTCTGTGTATATAAATGAATAAGAACAATTATCATTAAATTCATGTTGGTAATTTGGGGGAGAAGAGAAGCTGTAGAAAATTTACATGAGAATCTAACGACAAAATATTAGTATGAACTGAAACAGGATTTTTACCGAAAAAATTAGCGCAAGACAGGTCTACCACTAGCAATAAAGCTGCAATATCCTTCTTCAAGTCCCAAATAGCAAATTTTCTTGCACATTAAAAAGACATCATGTCAAAATCTTTTTTCTAGCTTTCTTGGTGTCGTGTCTGTAAAAACATGCGTAAATGTCTGCTTAGAGCGGGGATAAGGAAATAATTCCATTGTGTTTTTTTTCATGCGTTTCTCTTAAATTGAGGATGCCTATACGATGTGAGAAAATAGTAGTGAATTACCTGTGAAAAATATGAAAGTACATGTCGACAAGATCTTGAATTTTGACATCTTATACTTTAAAATTTCCTTAAAACAATTGAAGCACCAGGGAAAAAAATATCGAGGACAAAAATATGGGCTAAATCATGCATGCGTATTACTTCATTTCTGTTTGTGTCTTCTCAATGGCTAAATGTTATGTTATATATGTCAGGTAAACCACAATTTTTGCTTCTGTTTACAATTTTTTTTAAAAGGATCATAAGCCATTTTTACTAGCTATGCTGCATGCTTACTTTAAGACGTTTAACAGTGGTTTATTTCATTATTCTGTGAGGTTTTGTGTGATGGGGCGATATAGATGACTCTAATGCATATTTACAACAAGTATAAATTGTTACAGCCTCCCCTAGCACATTTTCATAATAATAATTTTGCCACTTGTGTAAAACATAAGACTTACGACAAGCACTACTTCATTTCTGTTTGTGTCTTCTCAATGGCTAAATGTTATGTTATATATGTCAGGTAAACCACAATTTTTGCTTCTGTTTACAATTTTTTTAAAAAGGATCATAAGCCATTTTTACTAGCTATGCTGCATGCTTCCCTTAAGACGTTTAACAGTGGTTTATTTCATTATTCTGTGGGGTTTTGTGTGATGGGGCGATATAGATGACTCTCATATTTACAACAAGTATAAATTGTTACAGCCTCCCCTAGCACATTTTCATAATAATAATTTTGCCACTTGTGTAAAACATAAGACTTACGACAAGCACTCAAAAATTGTTTTTGGAGATAAGAAACCAGTATAGACTCTTTTGATGATAATTTTAATACTACATTAATGATGAGCCTAATAATAGTTTAATAGTAACAGATGTCAAAATTCAAGATCTTGTCGACATGTACTTTCATATTTTTNGATAAGAAACCAGTATACACTTTTTTGATGATAATTTTAATACTACATTAATGATGAGCCTCTAATAATAGTTTAATAGTAATAGATGTCTAATTCTGATATAGAACATACCTACTCATATAAATACAACTGCCCTTGAGAAACGAAGAAGAAAGTGTGCAATAGATCGTGATCTCATGTGGGAGTTAATCCAATCTTGAAAAGGTTGTTGTGTAAAGGCGGAAGGCGGAATATTGTTTGTCTGTGGTGTCGGCACAATAAAAGTTTTCGCATTATACGTGCCCAATAAACACTATCAAGATGAAGATGAGCCTATATTATGATGCATATGAGAGAAGACGTGTGTAAGATGAGTATGAAATAATGTGAGTTAAGTCGAGGGAAAATTGTTGTTTTTCAATAAGTTTAATTATCTTATTATGATGAGAATTGAGGGATACCTAATAGGACAGTATAGCTTTTGGCAAAAGTTTTCACTTTTATGCGTAGAAAATTTACAAATCGCGATGAGATTTCCCAGCAAGAACATACAGGAAACACCAAATCTATGTAGAATTCATTCATTCAGATGAATTTTTAACAAGAATCGCTTATTTAAAAAAACAAGAATGCTGCAGTGAAGCTGTCACCTGTCAAGTGTCAATGTTGACATTCCTTCAAAACTGTACTTATCTATTACGTATGTAGTTTTCATTTTTTTTAAATTTTATGTTATAAAAAAATATCCCTCCTATCGCTGTATCAGTTAGTGGGTGAATAAAAGTACGTGTACCTCACACGGCCCATGGCATTTACGTGACCTATTATTTCATGAAGTATGCAAAATACTGTATGTAAACAATAGCTTTTCAGAGCACGCATAGAATATTAACATTACACACAACAGATTTTATCCCCACACGACATTTTGACTACAAATATAACCACATCGTAAAGATGACACGATGTCATTATCAAAATCATCTCAGCAGTCAGCCCTTTCGGGCAAATCTTTATCGCATCACTAAAATCCGTTTACGCATGATATAAAGATGAACATCAAAAATATTCAGCATTCGTGCATTCAAAGTTGTGGTTGTTAATTTGAAACAATGTTTTTGATGGCCTGATAACTCATCTTTTTTCCTCTGTATCAAATTAACTCGGAATTTAAACTCTTAAAAGGGGAATTAAAGTTTTTTAAAAACTTCTTTTTTTTTGTGGTGAAAATAACAACGGAAACACGGTGGGAGGGTGCGTAAAAGCCCATTATATTTTAGTTATCAAAATATGAAAGCTATGATGCTATGAATTACGTTAATTTTCATTGGTTCCTTATTGCTGTTGCTTCCTTATTATTCATTGATGCTCACAACAGTCACAACACACACTTTGTTTTCTCTCAGACTGAAAATTCAACAATGGGAGAGTAAATAACGAGTACAAATTAGGGTGCTAATATTATTTTTTACAGTGTATTGTTGGCTGTTGGTATCTAAAGCATTTTTGTTAACGTCAAACGTGTTAAAAGTTAAAAGACTTAATAATTTTAATCGATTTCTTTGTTACACTTTATGTTTTTTACTGTTACTTCATTTAGGAATAGAATGATCTTGCAGACAATTGCAATTGAGACAAGCAATAACTTTCTCCTCTTTCCTGCTTTGTAGCATAATGTAACGACGAAAAAGTGGCTATTAGCAGCAAAAAATGCTCTTTAAAAATCCAACAACAGTAAGGAAGTAGTAGCAGCACAAAAAAAATCAAAAGCCATTTAACTTGTCGTACTGTCTAAATCAATCATGTTCTTTTCTGTGGTCGGGTTTAAAAGATAAAAATCTGCTGAGGAGAGGTTGTGCATTATTGATTTATCTGAAATGGACACAAGCAGACATTTTTAGGTGTAGTACTTTTTGTAAAATGTAATTGGATGTTAATGTTGATGTGTGTACACTACAATCATTCGCCCATTCACCTCACTTCAGGACGCAAACCTGACCTGATCGTCGTGCATTCATACAAATACAGACATGTAATATGTCATTAAACAAATTCACAAAAACAAAAATTGAAAATAAAGCATTTTTTGCTGATGCTACTGCTGCCACCCCCTTTTCAAAATGTAACTGAGCAAAAGTGCAAGTTATATAGCTTATGCACTAAAGATGCAACCAAATAATGGCTTGATGAGAGTCACTAAAAAAACCCCGAAAGTGAAAATTTATATTCTTACTGTGTCTGTACCCTTTCAGTTTATATTTATTACCATTGTTAAGTGACTAATGCTGCTGTAAAAAATAAATGAATGTAAATGATGATGCACTTTTTTCAACTGAAAATAATGTTTTTTTCCTGTGTCTACTTGTCTATTCGACTGGTATGTTTGTACATTAAACATACATACATACATTCTTACCGCTTACAGTGGTGATGAAGATGCACTTTTGATTCTTGTTCATCCTTGTGTATTTTGACATCCTGTCCACTTGTCTGACATGGCATGCATTTATAATACGATGTCTGCCTAAATGAAAAATAATATATGTATATGGGATAATAGTAGATATCGTAGTAAGCGTATATATGTATGTATATTCGCCGCTAAATTTGCTTCCAACTTCTCTTATTTGCAAATAATATGCCTCGCTAATTTTAACAAAGGTGTGCATAAAAGACCCTCTAGGTTGTGTATAAAATGTACATCAGTGACAGAGGCATGAAAAGTTAAGCACTTTTAACCATGCAGGTATTTTGCATTTTGTATAAAAAATTTCTTGTGGTATTGCTTGAAAACTCATTGTAAAATGAGTAATGATAATGTCTAGAATACTATACATACACATACATAACTACAATGCGGTTATGGTAAATTTACTTTTCTACTAGGAACGATATGCCATTAATAAAATGTATGCCCTTAATTAAATTCAAGTTTTTAGCAAAAAAAATCAAAGCCAAATTTTCTCTTTCTCCGATGTCGTAGTTGTAATAACGTTCACTTTTGCGAGAAAAAAACATGCACATTTTCTGTAAACGCTGTGTAAAATGCTGTACCTTTGCCAGTAAGAATTCTGGGTGTGCAAAATGACCAACGACATGGCCAGCGACGTGCTGTATCAATTTTCATTTGAGAAAAATTATTACAGTTTAGGAAGGCAAAATTAACAATTATTGTTTATAAATAAAGCAGTAAAGCAAAACCAGTATGCTCAACCATATGAAAGAAAAAGCGATGAGAATCTTAGCGGAATTTATGACCAATTGTTATATCTTGGTAAAATCTACTCGGCTCCGCACAGTAAACCTTTAAAAATATAGCTGCAATAAATGGTGAAGCTTGAGGAGGATTTATTTGACACACAATTCTGTGAAAGTGACAAATTTTGGTTGTACCGCTCTACTCATTACCGTTATCGTTGATTGATAAAGTGCATAAACATTTCCTTCAAAGATTTTTAAAGCTCTGCTTATTCATCAATTTGATAACATAGGTCAAGCAAGTAAGCTTATACTGATGCACGATGCACTCTCTCCAATTTAAGAGACAAATAAGCCGATTAATTAATTACCAGCAAATAGACATTTTCTCGAAACGCTTAGAGATCACAGATAATATGCAAAAACAGCATACTGAATTTGAAAAATAAATTGGTTTACATAACAAATCCACTTATTTGTCATTGAACAAATTGACGAAAGGATCACTTTTCTTCAACATGCATCATCAGTCACTGGGTGACATAAGGAAGCGGCTTGTTTTCCTTTCATTTTTATAGCCAAAATTATTTTCTTTGAAGACAATAAAGCTTATTCGATGAGTGCATGAGGAGTGTATCCTTTTCAACAACACTTTATGAGTAAACTTCCCAAGAATGTAGCACCTTCGTAAATGAAACTCAAACGTCAAAGCATATTTATTTCTCCTTACAACTGACACTACAATTACGTATTTCTGCGTACACCTACTCGAATTTTCATTCATTCATTCCGTCGCATATAAGTTTTACTTGTTGAAAACAATGCTATATTTTGGGATAACGTACAAATGTACATGAGCAGAGTAGAGTCACAAATTCATGACAAATGTGGCATACATACGACGTATTGCGTTAGTTATCCGTTCAGTTGGTCATTGACAAGTGCAAAAAAGCACAAACACAGACTTTGTTTTGTTGCGTTGCGTGTGTACATTGAAGAATAGAGTCTAGTAAATATTTACAACTAGAAATAAAGTCTAGAAAAGATGATCAACTTTGCCTGTTTTGAAAACGTCCGAAAGAAAAAAAGAGGCTTATCATTACACTTTTTATGAAAAAGTCATGCAAGGCAAGACCAGAGAAAAAAAATATAACGGATTTGTCGGCAAACTGGTTTTGCTTTTCTATAATCACTTTGGAATTTGTATACAACTGACTGATGAAACAGAATTGCAATTGGTGTGTACATCTGTGTACACTGAATCTCCGCAGCAGCAACAGTTTTACCATTGTATTTATTTATTTTTTTATACCAAATATTACATGTAGCAGAACTGATGAACTGATCTTTTGATACACGACGAGAGTGTTAAAAAATTCTCGGTTTGATTGGATGCTTTCTTTTATACACATATACGTAGTACCACTGATGTATGTTTGAAAAACCAATGGTTTAAATGGTGATAGACCAAAAGTCAAAGTTTCATTCAGTTTTTTTCAAAGAACTTGAATTTGTGTCAATCGAAGACCTTGGCCAGAAAAAACGAGATTTGCCTACCTAAATAACAAGACTTACTGTTAATTTCGGCAATTTTCATTTCCATGTGGTATGTGCTCTCATTACATTTACGAATTAAACTCTAATTTACAATAATTAGATTTTTGTCAATTAGTTAATTGTTGAAATCAGACCAATCAGAAAAATCATAAGCTTAAATTCATTCTACGATGATTTTGTAAATAAATATATGTTGGAGTAAAGTTTTGAAAACTCAGCCTTCTGTTACATACAGAATTGTCAGTCATGTGAAAAATGGGTAATAAATACGGTTTGTTGTTCAATCTTATCTTTAAAATTTCACTGGTCACGCGTCAAACGTCATCCCTACTCTTTTTATTTCGAGTCAAGTTTGTGTAACGATTTGTTTGTTGAAATTTTAATTTTATGACTGAAGCATGAAGTTTGTACTCATTCGCAAACTTCTTTTCCAATGCCTTTTTACATTTTCACGACAGCAAAATATAGTCATATCATGAGTAGAGTAAAAGTATATGTATTTAAAAAACGGTGACAAAATGAATGACGATAAAAATTCCCTTTCTCATTTCATTGTCTCACATGTGCCAAAAAAATTTTCCTATTGCCCTCTGATTAATGGGAATAGATAACAGTTGAATAGTTGATTAAGATGCATGTTTTTAAATGGACATTACTTACCTATTGACCTTAAAAAATGATACTTGATACACACACCACCACAAGAATCACTTTCAGTTCAGTCAGACTGTCTGCTATGAATAAGCATAATGTGAAGAAGAGGACATAAATGATTCAAAAGGTTAAAAATGCATAAGAGTCTGATGCTACTTTGAAAGAAAAACGGTAAAACTGTTTACTACGACCTCTTCCACTACAACAAAAGAGGTAATGTTATATTATGCTTATAACGTGATGATTTTGGTGAATTTTATGACCTCGTGTGAATTTATTCAGTTGTGTACCCACCAACGAAACAACAGAATTCACAAATCTTACAACTCAATTACCAGCAATTCAAGATGGCGGCTATTTTTCGTACCGTAATTAGTAGTCAATTTAAGTACATCATGTGTACATCGCCACATAAAACCCATTTTTCCTTTCAACATTTCTTGATGAAGTGCCTAGTTTGACCATATGAGAATCATGTTAAAACATGGGACACGCCTTTAACTGACGTTCTCACAAGAGTTTCTAAATTTTTGCCGGTACTAAATTAGAAAATGAGAAAAGAACATTATTCTACGAGAGAATGGCCAATGGCTAGTAATTATTTTTATTTTTATGTGCCCATTTATTCCATAAAGTGGGGTTATTGAAGGAAATTAAAATTTCCTACATTAACAAAATTCTGCAGACAGTAATGGGTCCGGGTACTCTAAAAACAAAGATGAACATAAAAATTACAGGGTATATGTGTACATGTTAAAAGATTCATCATAAAATGATACACTGATATATAAGTATAAAAAAGGCGGACTTGGGGGTTTTCCTAATTAAACGACAGTCAGGTCAGATGCTCACTACTACTGATACTTTGCTATGCCTGAAATCACATGCCTTTTGCAAAAATTGAAATAGCCCACTTTTTGAAACAAAATCAAAACATAACATTAAAAATTCATGCATACCTTTCACCTTTCAATTGAAATGCAACTTGTTCGTGACAGAAATTAAAGTTAATTTTCACGCACATGTACCAAATTCACATTAAAAATAAATCAGAAGATACAAGTCCATTTGGTTACATTTTACTTTCTCACTGACTGGCAACTAGTGAGTTTGCAGAACTAATTTATGAAGACATGAAAATTATGTATGCACCTTTGGAATATTATTTATCTAACCTCGTAAATATTGATTGTAAACCGTTCAAAATCGGTAAGCGTGTGTACTTTTTCTAAATGAAAACAAAGTCCCAGTCATGTTTTTTTTTCGTTTTCGACACATCACGTATAAATTTATTATTTTTCATTTGAAAGAAAAAACTGATCCAATTTTTTGCAAAGAGCAGAGAAAGAGAGAGAGGTAACATATTTTTCACACGTCGTAACGGCAGAAAAGGGTGCTGCTTAATTCGTATTCAATTTACGAAATGGCTTTTAAAATCAAGATTGTAGTACATACATTATATTCAGTGTAACAAGTTGAACACGTATGCCTACATGATTCGCATTTCATTTTATCATTTTTTTTAAAACTTAAGCATGCCGTTCTCGTCTTTTGAAGAGTGTACTACATGCCATATTTAATACTTTGCGTCACACAAGTTACATTTTCTATTAGATGAGATTTTTCTCAAAAGTTGACAGCTTTATGACTACTTCACCGGTGGCAAGGCTGTTGCCGATATGTTTTGAATTCATAAAGATCAAATTTTTGGCTATAAATAATGGATGAGACGAGCATAAATTGAAAACCCTTTCCTTTACGCGATAAACAGATAACAAATGACAAATGGCTCAAACAGCTAATAAGTACGGAACAATTAGGTAGTCAGCAACTGGCATTTGGCACTAGTCAATTTAAGTTTGTCATTTCAATTTCGGAATGTCATTTCGTATGGTATAAACAGAAACATGCCATATTTATTACTTTGCGTCACACAAGTTACATTTTCTATTAGATGGGATTTTTCTCAAAAGTTGACAGCTTTATGACTACTTCACCGGTGGCAAGGCTGTTGCAGATACGTTTTGAATTCATAAAGATCAAATTTGTGGCTATAAATAATGGATGAGACGAGCATAAATTGAAAACCCTTTCCTTTACGCGATAACAGATAACAAATGACAAATGGCTCAAACAGCTAATAAGTACGGAACAATTAGGTAGTCAGCAACTGACATTTGGCACTAGTCAATTTAAGTTTGTCATTTCAATTTCGGAATGTCATTTCGTATGGTATAAACAGAAACCTTATAATATTTCTTGGCGTCAAAGGCGAATGACACTTTTGAGAAAAAAAATACATAGGTAACAGTTAATATTTTTTTACTTTACAAGCCAAGTTCCGGTTTTTGTGGTCTAAATACGAATTCACTTTACAATCGTTAATGAAGCACGATTTTGAATCACGTCTCCATAATTTGATTACCAAATTGAAAATACTTTTTCTCATTTTTTGCAGTTTTAAAAACAAAATTTTCAGCTTGTTTTCTTTGGTCGGTGACTTCTTTTAAACTGGTCGGTATTTAGTGTTTTCATTTTCAAAATAATTTACTTCTCTTGTTACACATCTCGGAATAAAATTATTTCTTGTGGGCAAACAACTATGCTCGTATGAAAGTTTTTTTTTGCAGAAATACAAAGATTAATGCTTTAAATTAATTAGTTTATTATCATTGTTAAATATCAGTGAAAAAACTTGTCCTCTGTCCTTGAAAAAGAAAGTAACTTGCGTTCCTGCACAAACTACTCCACCTAAGTCCAAAATTGCTTAATGTAACGCACGTACAATCAATGCACATACAAACGCATTTCTGACACCATCATTGAATGAATTTTAAACTCCTGAAAGCATAAAAAACAGAAGCCACTACCCGAAGCTGAGACACCCATTACAGTAAATAAAGTACATTAATTATTATTTCAGGGAAGAGTCCAAACTTTAAGCATAGGATTTTGCCGTTGGCACACGTTGTCAGCCTTTTGGCCGTTTGGTTTAATTAAAAATTCTCTCAGCAAATTACCAAACATGAGAAAAAATGTGTTAACGAGAGGCTGTTCATTTATCACTTAATGCGGTAATTCTTTGAATCGCACTGGGGCCTTTATGGTGGTGGTGTTGGTGAGACAGAGAAGAGACATGAAATATATTACGCCTTTTTCCCTTGGCCCATACCTTGATTTTCTAGATTTCATTTTCATTTCATCTCAGTCAACTTTACTTGTTTTTGCTACGATTTATGTGATTTGTACGTGAGCAAATGATATTTTAAAGCTTTACTGATTCTCATGATGAAGGTGGTAAAAATGTGTACATATTTGTAAATGATGGCGTGGCCCCAATGAGCGAAATATGTTTGTACCTATACAATGAATGAGGGAATGCTAATGAATTCGAAATATTTACGGAAACATGCTGTTTCTTAAAAATGAAAAGACAAAACAAAGCACCTGCGTGTATATTTTTTAAATTGATGATCAAGGCTGCTACATGATTTCTTTCCCAAACGCCTGCTGTGTTCAATGACTTGTTCATTTGATGAAAGTAGAATGAATATTCGAAAGTAAAACTTTTCCACAACCTGCTGTGCATTGATATTGATATGTGATTTATGGTGTGACTTTCTATATATTACAGGTCCAGTATGGCAGTCCGCAAACAATAACAGTTCTTGTCGTTATCTCCGTAGCTCTATTACCATCATTTGCATATTCATTTGGCTCAAGTAATCGTAGGCTTCCGCCACCACCACCCCCGCCTCAACAATCTGATAGACAACTTGCCCCGGGACCAGGCCCAAACAACAGATCGCCCGGTCCTCCACCCCACCATCAGAGCATTCGTAGACAAGGGCTGCCATTTGAAGGAGGTGCGCAAAACGGTAAAGATAATAACAACAACAATGCACCCCTAGGACATAGAAGAATTCAAAATCATCATGGTCCTCCACCTCCACATCATGGGAAACATAGGGGCAGACCACCATTCCCTTTTCCAAGAAGGCGGCCACCACCTCCCCCACCAAGAGGTAGAGGTCCTCCACCACGTGACAGAGAACGAGAGCGGGAGAGAGAGAGGGACAGGGACCAAGACAATAATGGACCAAGGGGACGACCACCACCACCATTTAAGCAGCCACCTCCCTCAGATTCTCCATCAAAATTGAGCTTTCACATTCCACCAGCACCAATTACTACTCAGCAACCCCAACATCAACAGCAAGATGGATTCCAGCAGAGACCACCACAACCATCCGAGTCTCAGCATAATGGCTTTCAGCAATTCAACCATAATCAAAACGGAAATCAGCCACAGTTTCATCAACAACTGCAGCAACAACAGCATCAATTTCAACAGCAAAATGTTCCTTTTCCCCAACTAAACAATGAAAACCAGTTTCAGAACCAACCAACACAGTTCCCCAATCAACAGCAATTTCCACAAAATCAGTTAGGCTCACAACAACCACCCAATGGATTCCAACAGCAAGGTCAATCGGGACCTCCACCACCAAACGGGTTCCAACAGCAAGGACCATCCGGACCTCCTCCACCAAACGGATTTCAACAGCAAGGACCTTCAGGACCTCCACCACCAAATGGATTCCAACAGCAAGGCCCATCGGGACCAAACGGATTCCAAGAAGGTCTTCCACCAAATGGATTTCAACAGGGGTCTTCAGGCGGACCACCCAATGGTTTTCATCCAGGTCCCTCGGCTGTACCACCACCACCAACAGCATTCCAACAAGGTCCGTCAGATATTCCACCAACACTTGGATTCCCACATCAGCAGTTCCAACAACAACAACAACAGGGGCCCCACCAAGGTTTTCCCATAGGAAACGGTAATCATCAACAACCTCCACCTCACATGAATCCATCTCAAAATCCCCCATTCAATAATAATCAGCAACAATCTCCTCCTCTACCTTTCCAACAACAACAGCCAGTATTTGGTCAAATAAATCCTCCTTCCCCAAGCGGCCCTCCACATTTGCATAATAATAATAATCCCAACAATCCTCCAATTTTAGAATATGCACCGCCACCAAACACATTCCAAAGCACTCAACAGCCCGACATGAATCTTTTGCAGGACAAGTCAAAAGAAATCGAATTAAACAGCATTCCAAAACAAACAATCACATTTACCGTCACTCCAAAACCTTCCAAGTCTGGTGGCACGCAACTTCATTTTAAAATCTCTACTCCAAAACCATTCAAAACAACGTTGAAACCCATTACAAATTCAAAGGGCTACTTCAAAGGCTCCACATATCGTCCTCCAGTAGATAAGCTTAACTCAAAGTTCAAATACACCAACAATAACAATGCTGGATATCCAGGAGCCGAGTACAGACCGCAAGATGGCAGTCGACGAGATTCATCAATGTCTGCGGAAATGGAACCACCCAATGAACAACCTCGAGATAATATCAAAGATTTGATACAAAATCGTGATCACTCCTTGAATCGGCCTTCGGGTCCTCATCCTGATGACACTGACAATTACGCTGGATCCAGTTATGAAGCTCCTCCAATTTTTGTCAAGCCAATATCCGGAGAACATGTCCTCATTGCTGGAGTAAATAATGGAAAGAGCAGTTACCACAAAGGACATCATCATCCAGATGATTTAGTATTCCGCGGCCCCTCGTCTTCACCACCGTTTGATAACGACTACGATACTGGCCCACTTGTGATGCCCCATCCTGAGCGTCATCCCTTTGGGGCAGAAGAGGAAGATATTATTGGTTCAAAGGCCTATGCAGATAGGCATTTGCATTCCTATACATTAAACAAGGACCATCATCAGTTTGATGAATTTTCAAATGCAAAACTGAACGAAGACACCTACAGAAGACCCCCACATTCGGGAAGTCACGAAGAGCCTTACAGCGAATTTGAGCATGGAAGGAAAAACAGACCACGACCTGGTCTTCATGTTGATGAGGAAAGCCATCCGGGATCTGGTGAAAGCAAGAGGGGTCATGACAGACTCAAGTTTTCTCAGCCTGACCCATTGTACCATCCAGAGGAAGATGGTGGCTCTAGTGTAAGCAAGGAAAGGGAACGTGAAAACGGGGAAGACTTTGGAGACAGGGACAGATACGAAGGGTTTGGCTTCAGTGGAAGTGGCGAGAGACGGCATAAAGGTAATCCAATAATTACAAATTTTTATTTCAGAACCTCTGAAATGATGCAAAATGATTGCACATTAACGTTTCGTTTTTATGTTTGGTGCAGACAAAGACTCCTCAAAGAGCACTGCAGAGGAACTCCTAGCAGCTTTGGGTCTTTCTACAAATCCCCTTGTGAGTATGCCAAACACTAAATATCCTGTGGATATTCCTACCAAATATTCAATGCCTGGATCCTGGGAGAAAGAATTCAGCAGGGAGCCAGAACGCAAACGTAACAAAAACGCTGACGGAGAAAGAGGAAGTGGTGGTGGTGGTGAGCCACTTGGTCTACTTGAATACTTGAACCAGAAGAAAGAAGAGGAAAATGTACAACCAGGTCAACAACATGCAACCGAACCACTTTACTCTGTTCCGGACAGACAAATTGGTGGATCTGCTGAAAGTTCTTTTGTGGTCAAGGGAAGTATGAAGGCTGGTGGAAGTGGGGAAAGGAGTGAGATTCAACAGGACGTTGTCAAAGGTATATGATATGGACATGATAATGTACATGGTAGATTTTGTTATCAAAGACAAATCGTAATTGTAGTAATTACAGCAACCGGCTAATCATAAATGTGTTTTCTACAGCTTCATCAAATAATATAATTGTGGGACGACCAATCCCTCAGTACCAAGGATCCGAGGCAGATATCATTACACAACACACACATTCCGGACCTCCACAAACTTCATATATTGAAGAAAAGGTAAAGGGTCATGCACACACTTATGGTAATCCAACTGGTCAGGAATCATATCTTTACGAAAAGATTCATGGTGGCAACCCCAAAAAACATTCCCACATTGAGCATCCCCACCATGAACATCCGCATCACGAACCCCACCATTTGGAACCAGTGCCACATGTGCCAGTAATCAACTCTGGTTTGTACGGTCCATCAGTTCCTCCACCACTGAGTGAACCAGGAACTTTCACCAACAGTCCTCCGGTAATTATAAACAGTCCCAGTTCAGCTCCAGTGTTACCTGTGCTTGCTGGTCCAACAGCACCCACCATACTTTCACAGCATCAACCAGTATTAAATCTAGCCCCAGCAGCAGCCACAGGAGGGGAATCATATTTGTACCAAAAAATACACGGGAACCAACCAGCCAACTTGGCTTCAGGACTAGCTTTTGGACCAACACCACCATCCCCACATAGCGTGGAAGATCTATCTCAACCTGGACTGTACAATAGTCCACAGTTGCATCCACAAACAGGACTTTATGCATCCCCATCAGAGCAAATGGCCTCAGTTTCTGGACAACCCAGCCAAAGTGGTTTGGTTTACTCTCATGGAAAAGTAGTTAATCCACAACAGCCGCAACAGCAACAAACTATTGGTAATGGAGTGTTGCTTCCATTAGGAATGGGAGGAGTTCAGCAACCAACAGGCCTTGCAGCTGCAAATACTATTCCAGTTCAAGCTCCCCATCAGAAACTAATCAGTCAACAGTTTATTGGGCAGCCGCAGCAGCTACAACAGCCGTTACAGACTGGTCTTCCTCAATCAGTACAACAGCAGCCAACTGTTCTATTACCCGGGAAAAATCCAATCCCAGCAGCCACAAGGTCAACAGTCGCAGCATGTTCCACAAATCCTTCCTCCTCCTTCCCAGCAACAAGGAACTTTGTACGGGCAGTCCGGAGGGGAACAAGTTGATCGAATTGCACAAGCGTCACATTATTCCGGCGAAGTAGGACTTCAGCAACCCCAACAACAAGGTGTTCAAAATCAACCTCAATATCAGCAGCATTCTTCTTACTTGCAACAAAACATACAAGGTCAGCAGCAAGCCTCCATTCAGGGAGCCACTTACGCCCAACAGAATCCTACCTATGCAACACAGTCCCAGTATAATCAGTATGCTCAATCCCAACAACCAGCAGATCCTAATCTTGCAGGATCCCATTTACAGCCCCAACTTGCAGGTTTGCCACAGCACCTTGGTGTGACACCGAGATATGGAGAACCTTACCCCATATATGTAACAGAACCAGATCCAATC
>JAHZMZ010000439.1:0-28378 GCA_027743805.1 Lepidocyrtoides sp. E14
GAACTCCTTTTTCATCATGACTCACTCAAGTGACAAAAATGCTTTGCTGTTTAATATTTTGCATTGTCTTCTAATTCACAGAAATTGCAAAATTTCGCATGCAATATAAACGTTTCATTGTAATTGATAGTGAAAGCAGTTTTAGTGAATAACGTCTTACGTTGAACGTCGCAACAACGCATTGCATTGCAGTAGCTGGTGCTGGATTTCTAGGAAAATGAAGAAACCTCTCCGTATTTACTGTAAATATTTATGGTTATGTATTTTACTTGAATACATTCTGATTCTGGCACTACTTTACATTTTAAACTTATCATATCGTTAAAAAACGATGCAACCACAAAACCTCAGTTCAGGACATTATTCCATGATGTGTATGCAATATGCATTTACATATTATTACGTACACATTTCGCAATACAAAAGTTCAAAAGTATTTTGAAGATAACTGAAAAGAGCAAACATCCTTTTTATGAACTCTACACTACACTCTAGTAGTGTGTACCCACATATCTATGCTTATCATAATACTATGTGCTTATTACTTGTTATGAAGATCTGTGATCGGGTCAGTGTTTTAGAAAGAAAGAATCATGCAAAGCTATGCTTGCATCACATGAGCGGAAAATTTTCCCCCGTTATTTTTGCTCTTGTATAGTTATTTAATAACATAACATATTGTATGCATTTATGTATGCTACCAATTTTCCTTATTTCAGTGTCAACAGTTTCTCTTTAAGCTTATTAATTCATATCGTACATTATTTAGTTCACTCTCCGTTTACTGTCGGACAATAATACACTATTGAACTCTTGCTTCGTTTCACAAAACAAATCAGAAACTTTGACTTTCCAGGTAGTTGTTTATTATTTTTGTCGTTGAAAATATATAAGCATGCATGTTGATATTATTCGCAGTATTTACAATAAAAAACTCTAACTATGCTGTTATTCTATGATAATAATATGATGTCATGTCATGTCCCAATATACATTTAGTGTTTAGCAATAATACCGACTTCCATGTCTGTTTGTTTGTACTGTTGGCTCAGGATTATGCAGTGGAATGATGCAGATTTGTAAACAGTACGCAGTAAAAACTAAGCTACTTCACTTTCGGAAAACAGGTTCCATTTAATTAAATGGATGTAAATATTACATATCGTTGAAATGCTTGTGTACAAGCTTTTTTTATTTTATGCATACAAAATAATTTAAATTATTTTAAATTCAAAAATCCAATCAAAAATTAAGTTTAGTGAGCGTGTCAAACTAGAAAATTTGTCTGGTGATGTTATATTTTACTGATAATTTTAGAAGGATTGACATATTAGACTAACTTATACGCCATATCAGTTTTACCAGCTAGTTTAAGACACCTCATAATTTAAGATTTGACTGGATAGTCGGACGAAAATGACATGCAGTCATGATGGAAAACTGAAAATTATCAAATTATGCTCATGCTCGTTAATACAGGTAGCTCTCCAATTATATCAATATCAGTCCAAATTTTGTTTCACTGCATGCTTGCCAAATTAAAAATTTATTAAACTGTATAAAATTAGGAGCACATATGCTATCCATCATTACATACTTGCTAACAAACATTTTTGTGTAGGCATATAGTCCCTAACATTCAAACATGTCCTTTACAAGGCTACTTGCTCTTGCTCTCCATTTCATTCTCCGCTTCGTGTCCGACGATGCATTTTTAGCATTGCAATTTTTACATACCCACAGACTGCCATTGGCATTAAGGGTCTCATTCTCTCATCTCTCCCTCAAACACACCACCAAAAAATTTTTGTAGTGGGACCTCCACAAAAACTACTTTTTTTAGGTACTACAAGCTAACTTGTCATACGTCTATATGTAGGGGTTTGTACTTGCAGTGAGCAAGCAGTTTTTAATCAGTATACGGCCTTTCCATCTTCTGCTACTGCACTATTCACAAAAAGATTAGAGTGTAAAGTAGCAGTATAAAACTACAACAATTAATTTTACAATGCACACCAGCTAGCCTTTTGTCGTCGATGTTTGTATTTTCGTTATAGCCCTCAGAAAGATTCAAGGTTATGCCATTCATATTTCTTACCTATATCGCATTATTTTATGCATTGTTGTCTACTGCTGTCGTTTGTCGTACGTTTGTTCTTTACTTCAATGTTTGCTTCATTTGGAATGTCTCCTATTCTTTCAGGCACGTTTGTTTCTGTCGATTTGTATCATCATATTGCATCGTGGTTCATAATAATGACAAAGTCGAAAGCAATCCAAAAAAAAAAAAAATGAATTGTTCAATATTCAATACTACTAAAAGTAGAGGCAGTCAGTGGCAAAGGATGAAAAAAAATCCTTTCTGCTTCTGTTCATTACAAAAACGACCATTTTGTATATCCATCTCTGCATGTTTGTTTAAGCATAATATGAAAACTTTAACCATTTTCTTCTTTTCGTACGACGACATCCAAGCAGACACAAAATAAGAAATATGTACATGGAGCAGAAAACCCAAGTGAGAAAGAGCAACAGGAGTCCTCCTTCTATTTTTGTTTACCAATAAAAACTATAATATTATTAGTTATATTTTTTGCTGCATCTTCTACCACCATCATTGCTTGCTACTAAGAAATTGTTTCTCTTCGACAAAAAGCTACAATTCCATAATCTGTACTTCATGCAACAAATCCATCCATCAATAATAAAAGTGTAATCTGATATGAAGCTTTTATTGTTGGGTTGCCTAATAGAAAAATTATATTTCTGTTGGGGAATAATATATATTCCACTCTCTTTGTATCATAGGTCTCTCTATTCTTCATGCTCTTGTGCATATTAATTAGGCAGAAAGAAGCAGCCACTCTACTAGCACTTTTTGGGGAGACAGAGATGGAGAAGTAATTGTACTCGCATTGACAGGTTAACCAATGGATTTTTTGTGACTTTGAATTTTGTCAAAGAAAATACGAAAAAAAACGTTGAAAATGTAATATCTTGACGTTTGAGTAACCTCGCATAACAAAAAAAATATTGAAAGCATAGAAGAAGGAAAAAGAAACAAACAAAGCTCTTGCTTGTAACTTTTTATTATTGATGACAGTTACTACTACATTCACAACAATGATAATGGTTTACTGCTCAGGGTATAACTGTCTGCAATCTGCATACATACCTATTTACATACACAATGTATGCATTTACAATGTGTACATAAACACTTTTAAAATACTTTGTACGTGCAGTCATAAAAAGCCATGAAAAGATCAAAAGTTTCACGACACCATACCATTTTACACACATCAATACATACATACAACCATGTAGCCTAAGCGAGAACAAGCCAAATCGACACGTCTCGAGTCTCGACTAACTATACTACTACTACTGTACTTTGTTCTACTGTTAGTGAGCAGTTTGTAAAACAGCATGTTCGAAAAAAAAAATTAAATATAAAAGTCTGTCACTGTCACTATTGATGCGTGAAGGCGTCTCATGTTACACTAATGAATTTACATTATTTACTTTTGCTCTGCCCAGCGCTTTGATAAACATTTACAAGCTAAATATTATGTTATATGTAGCCGTTACTAGTTAGTTAGCTAATACTGCCTACCGACTACCGACCTATCTAATAATAATAATAATAATATACTGCATACAAACAAATGGCCGACTGCACTATCACTACCCTTGCTGCAACAAGTAGGCATATTTTTGGCAAAAGATAACATTAACATTATTACTATTTCAAATTAAAACAAAATAATGCAAAGTGTACTGACTTGAGCAGTGACTGAAAGGGAATTTTATAATGAAAAGTATTATTCAATCAATCTAATATAGTCATCATCATCATCAACATCATCACCACGCACTTCACAAGCCTAGCAGAAAAAAGACAGCAAATGGTAACAGCAATAAAAGAAGTTTGGTAATGAATCAAAATGATTATTTTCGAATGGACGGATAAAATGAATGGCAAACGCATGCAAATTTTTTTAAACGCCTACTGCAACGCACACTCACACACGTTCTCCTCGCTTTTGACTTTTGACAAGTTTATTTTTACATGTTCGCTCTTGACTTTATTTGTTAAAAGTCACAAAGCAATATATAAAATGGTAAACGTAGTAGACAGAAGTATGTAGTAGTAGTAGTGGTAGAAATGGTAAGTGTGGTCCATTTGGAAAAGTAATAAAAACCAAAAGTGCATTCAAGTGTATATATCTTTTCGATCAGCATCATCATCATTACTATCATTATTTTCTTAAGAGTAATTAACCTATAAAAGGTTATACCGTTGTTTAGTCAGATGCTGGCACTGATGCTGCTATGCTGCTGCTGCAGAGAAATGAAAGCATCATTCATTCATTTTGTAATACTTTTGGTCATCATCATCATCATCAGCAACAGAGTGACAGTGACAAAACTGCAGTTACTGCATTATTTGCTGCAGCAGCATGATGATGAACACGAGAAAAGTAAAAAATGTCTTGATTGGTAGTGCATTAGTACTGACCATTTAAAGAAGAGAAGTAATAATAAATGACGATATTCTCTGATAAGAACTGACACCCATTCATTCATATATTTCACCCTCTCCATTTATTTACCATTTCCATATACATAACTGTTTTGGCAATAGACATTATTTGGCTTCACGAATATTTAAGGTTTATTTCTACCCTGTTTAATTTTATAAGAGCCTGAGGGTATAGGAAGGACAAAGGACAACTAGTTTCAACAGCAAGATGGAAGATATGGGATTAGTGGAGCCTAGGAATAAGCGATTCTTCTGTTGTCTATATCTCTTCATGAAAAATACCTTTCTAACTCTTCAGAAATCGTTTCTTTAATTCCTTGTTTTTCTCTACCTTGTTTCAAAACTGGAAAAATACAGAAATCTAAATATTCTAACAAGCTTATACAGCTTGATGTAAAGGTGCATTGTTTTTCATATTTCACCCTCTTCATTTATTTTCTACATACATAATTGCTTTTTTGACAATAGAAATTATTTGACTTCACAAATATTAAGGTTTTCTTTTCTTCTTAATTTAATTTTAGAAGAGCTTAAGGGTGGTGGTAGGGACACTAGCGTCAGCAGAAAGATGGAAGCAGGGATTAGTGGAGCCTTTTCATCCCAGAATTCCCTTTAGCTGTGAACACTCGATTTTTCTGTTTGTCTATCTCCTTATGAAACAATGCAACCCTTTATACAGGCCCTTTGAGTTTTTGATGAAAGAATGCAACATTTATTTTCATGTCTATTTATATAATTGCTAATTCTTGATTTTCCTTCCTTCCTTCCTTCCTTCCTTCCACACCTTGAGACTGGCTATTTTGAACTAAAGCTTCTAATTAGTTTTAGACATTTTTTCCTCTTTTCCCTCTAGTATCTTTATGGCCGTTGAATATCGTTTTTTTCGGAACTTTTCCAGTAGCAGTTACAGATAATAATATTATGAATTTATGAAACTTCCAGAGTATTTTACCACCACTGTCACAAAAAATTCATGTTTATGGAAAAAAACGTACAGCATAAATTGACTAAATAACCTCGGCTGTTTGATTCGAACTTCGTAGGAGGTTTTTGGATTTATTTACCTCACCTGAATAGTCACACTTGTGATTGTAATAATAAATGTCTTGTAAAAGATACAAGCATGTCGAATCACAAAACAAGTTACACAGAATGAATGCCAAATGGAATATCAATACCACACCACCACTATCTGCTTCTGCCTGCACTCTATTTGATCATTCATTAAAATTTATTGCTGCCACTGCCACCACTACCACCATCATTGCTCTGCTTTTTACACGCAAATTACCACAGTGCCACCACCACCATCACCAGCTGCAAAAAAATGGGTAAAAGAAATTCCCATTCCCCCTCGCAAAAAAACCATTCATCCTTGATTTTAGCATTTTTAGTAGGCTTCTTCGCAAAAAAAACGAAACCGTTTATCGACCTCATCATCATAATAAAATGGATAACATGTGCTATGTTTTTTTCCTTATAATTGATACAATTAGTGACATGGCAGTAATTAAACTGGAGTAATGAATGATTTCGTAGAAAAAAAAGAAGTAAATGCGCAAACTACTTATTGTGTGTACTGTGTATGTGTGCAAGTGTAAATTATGACATTAGCACTAAATACCACTGACAATCAAAAAATATTACAAAAAGACCATAATTCCTCCAAACTACCTACCTATACGCTTCACATAATACTTAGCCAGTTAAGTCCTACTTGCACGCAAACAACATCCGCCGCACTTGTTACGATCCAAACACGTCAAGTCAAATGTCATCACATCAAAATCACACCATACTCACAAGTTATTATCATTCATTATTATTTTTTTTATTTGTAATTTACTTAGCAGCTGCAAGTGCGCAGCGTAAAAGAACGAAAAGTGGTCTTTGTTGCCAAATAGAAAAAAATGACAAAAGTAACATTAAGAGTCATGCCTTCACTCTTATTTGCCGTCATTGATGGCCCTACAAGACCAACAAAATCAAAAGAAGAAAAGAGAGATGTGACAAGACTACAAATATTTATGTTATTACGATAAAGCCAAAAATAAAATTCATAAATTGACATACTGTGATTTTCGTTGTACGAACGAATAAAAATGAATGATAAAAAACACAGCATTATAATGTCGTCAGAATCGTCATTCATGTCTACCGCAATCTGCCATCATACATGTTAAAATTGCTATTTTCTAGGCTTCAAGTAAATAGGTTGCATAGGTATATAGGGCTATAAAAATGCGTCATAAAACTAACACAATTGCCAATTGGACGGTCTAAAACGATAAGAAAATGTGCGTGAGTAATCATTCCGAGAACGGAAACTATATTACCACTTGCCAAAAACTAATAATATGAAATTGGTTATACTGCATGTGAAAATGACATGAAAAGATTTCAAGAATGACTGGATAAATAATCTTGAACGAAGATATAGAAGACTAGACTGAGAGATTATACTGAAAATTAGAATTTCATTCATCATGAAACATAAATATTGGGTATTGAAATATAGAAACAAATCGCGTCAAGGATAAGGATGCGTTCACATTGCATTCGCGAATATTATGCATAAATCAAAAGATCATGATTGTAAAGGTATGATAAATTAATGTTATATAAAATAATTGTAAAACTTACATCAGTATAGACAAAAAAAAATTTGTATCCAGCTATCTGATCCGGCGTAGAATGTAAAATGTAGTTTTTCTTCTCGCACCTTTCTTATTCCAAATTCACTAGAACCACACACGTTTTCATAAAGCTGTTTAGTATTGACTGTTTACTCACTGACGTAAAAAATATTTGGTTATTTTGGACTCGCTTTCTTTTTGTGTAGACTTTTTCACTCGTTGTAATTAAGGTGAAAAATGATGAGTCACCAAGAAAGTGTAATTAATCGTAAGACAATTGGATTGTAATCCTCAGTATGAATTTTTCTTTTCATTGATAATTTTTTTTTCTCAGGTAATGCGTGAAATCTCCTTGTTCTTAATGACTGTGAATTAGTGAGAAGAATAAATGTCGATTCAATGGCCTTTCAATTGTGTTGTAAATATGTTTCCTTGCTCGTTTTTTGGCTTGTCAAATAAAGTATTTTTTTGAGGTAAGATGAGATCAAATTTTGTAGCTTATGCCGATAATGACGTTGGAGAAGAAGAAGATTTCAACCATATGTAGTTTTTTTTTCTCGGTCAGTCAGCAGCAGTTGCAAAAGGAAAAAAAAATTTGGAGCAAGACTTGGCCTGGCTTTACGGTTTTCGTTTTCAACAAGTTGACAACACCCGAATAAATGAGAAGAGATGATATTTTAATATGAAGTAATATTATTGAAGTATATACGACAAAGACAACGATACGGTCTTTTCGTTTAGTCCTGGCTCGGCTGAAGAGAGTTTCACAGTTGGTAACAAAGCGAAGTTTATAGTTGTTTGTTGATGAAGTAGAGTAGGTATTAGCCACAAAAGCTGTTCACCACTATAATGTAATTGGCTTGTGTAACTTAATTGTCTGTCTTTCTCTCTTTCTCTCTTGTGCAATTTTGTTGAAGTTAGGTAGTTGCACTATTTGAAGAAAACTTGGTGGCGTTGTTGCCGATGATAAGTGTGTAGTTAGCTCTTTTGCTTCTCCTGCTCACTTGAAACTGACTAAAATGTCAAATCCGTATGTAGATTTGTTCGTATTGATAAACTAGTTTCTCGGGGATGTCGGAGATAAAATACGTATATACCAACCAACAAGTGGATGATGATAATGAAGATCACGCTGGGTTTGGTGAGTTGGTAGAAGAAACCCTTGCTCTTTTGCAATTATAATAGATGTAGTAGTAGTAGTAAGTACTGTTGGAGTAGTAGTAGTAATTGTCAGTTCACAAAAAAGTATTAGAAACACTCAAAATATTAAAATATCAAACAGCAACAGCCACACTCAGCACCCATACGACTAGGACGATGTGCATCCACCAACTAGTAAGATCAAGCCAAGGTGGTTGGGTATTGGGTATGGATGATGAAAAACTTGAGCGCTGGAGCTCTTAGCAGCACTACTTCAGTAAATACGCACTCACACACACAAATTACACAGCTCCAGTCCAGAACAAAATCCACAGCCACACTGGCCAATATCTGAGAAACAAGTGAACTGCACAACAACAATACTATAGATAGAGAAGAGATGGATGAATAGCTACGTGCTGTGCTGTATTCTAAAATAAAAGTTTTTCTAAAATATTATATCCTGAGCGAGGACATCAACCAAGCAAACCAGCGAATAAGCAGCAGCACAAATATGAGAATGTTCCATACAAACCCAAAAGCTATTCGGTTGATCACACTCTTCTACTGCTCTTACTGGTTCTACTACTACTAACTAGTATTCTTCTTCATTTTCTTCTAACTCTTAGCTCACACACTTGTGTACACTCCTACAATAGCAAGCTTCTTTCCGCTTATTTCCCTACTCCTCCTGTCCTGTTGTTGTAGTAGAAGAGGCACCTCAAAGAGAAGAAACTCAATCTCAGCATCAGCCAAGCCAGTATAGTATATCAGGCTATTAAAGTCAAGCTGGCTTTTTGGCTTGACTACGAAAAGCCAAAGTCACGCAGTTTGGAGTTAGGCCTGAAGTAGAGGTTCAAACGATAAGCAAGGTCCGTGAATGCAGAATAATGCAGTAATGGATTTTCGTCTTCTTCTTCTTCGTCTTCGTGTTTCTCTTCATCAATTCATCAACAAGTTGCTCTCTTGTACAAGGTTATGTTCGCAATGCCATAATAACATGTTGTACGGACAAGAGAGATATTATAATACTTGTGTAGTAGTAGTATACCTATATAGAGTCAATAGACAAGCTTGCATATTATAAAAAAATTTTGTTGTATAGACAGGCAGTGTGATATTGATACTTTTTCTCTATCTCACTTAAAATTAAATGGAAGTATTAATCAATGCAAAAATATAGGCAATACACTTAAACTATTCTGATTGGCATATTTATTCTTGTTAGAGTTCAGGTTTTTTAAAGGCAGATGATGACGATGATGATGATGATGAAAGAAGTATTCACTTTTACTTTACTTTTACGCAATACTTTGCCTGTTCAGCAAATAACAACCTGTTTTCATCAGAAAGAAGGAAATGGGATGATGATGATATGATGATGGGAGTTGGGGAGAGGAGAGGAGAGGACCGTGAAAAAAAAGTTATATGGGGCAAGGTAAGATACTACTACTACTATTACTACTGCATCGGCAACCGAAAATTAGCAGAGATGTTGTAAGTAGAATCGAATGTTGATGCTGCTGCTGATGTGGTTGTTCGATTGGAAGGGCAAAGGATAAGGATTATCTGCAATAATAAGTAAGCTTGATAAACTGGATTTTTCTCTGTCGATTAATTCAGGTTATAAAACTGTTCTTTTTTTTCTGTAGACTTGTTTTCATTATTGTATCATTATGTAAGTTTGGATGGTGATGAAGATGATGAAGATGAATGGGGATCAAGCGATGATAGTTTAGGCCAGGCTGACTGGGATGAAATTTTTTTTAAATAAAAAAGTAGATAATGTAATTACGGTGTGTGTGTGTGCTGCTTACTATGCATGTACTACATACTACTAGTAACTACACACGTAGGTTTAAAGGAGGTTGAGATTTTAGCAAAATATTGGTTTGGTAGGTGTGGGGGTAGATGATGATGATGGTAATTTTTGGAAACTTTCCTCTCTGTCTAGGAGAGCTTTTGATATTATGCTGTAGTCTGTACTGTTCACCAACTGGTTTTTTTTACTTTTCAAGTATTTCGTCTGTTAGGGCTATAAAGCTAAATATTTTTGGGTAAAATCCACTTTTTGAAAAGGTTTTTTAATAGTCCACGGCGAAAAGAGATTAACTGTAATCAGAGGATTTTAATGTAAGGTAATCGTCAGCGGGAGTGAGTATGTAGTTATTTTTGGATATTCTACTGGAATCCCAAAAAAATATGATTGCATCGTCATAAAAAAATGACCTGTGTATTCATTCACACGAGTTTTGCCTTGTCTGATGATAATAAACACTTTTCAGGTCCAGATAAATAAGTGACGACGATGATAATGATATAGAAAAATGCGCTTCTTTTTATCCGCTCTGTTAATTGGGAAAATGGAGAATAAACAAAACATCAAGTATATAAGATAAGAAGAGAGGCCATCGCCAGATAGTCAACAAGATGCGATAAGTATATATTATTTCTCTTAAGACTAAAGAAATATGTATCACGCTCCTGCATGTAAATTTTCATTAAGCCTCTTGTTCTTCTCCTTCTTCGTGTGGATTCAACTCTGGACAAATATTTTATTTACGAGCACAAAAACAGGCTACAAAATTATCTTCTTCTTTCTTTTTTCTTGATACTGAAAACCTACTGACTTGATTTTTATACAAGAAAAATTAGAAAATTACATACTGCATTTTACTCTTTTCTTCTCATTTTTACTGTACTTGTAGCAAAAGTGAGCAACAAAACAGGGGAAAAATATAGACCACACTTTTCATTCATCATTATCTTAATATTTTTTTTCTTGAAAACTTCCAAGCATAAATAACTTGAAATCCCTCCGACAAAACACGCACAAATTGACAAATCACGAAATGGATATGAAAAATATATAGGTATAAATAAGAAAGAAAGGATTCTATTCTACAGCATAATAAATTACGTATAAAATTATTATTTCATATATTATGAATACCTTGCTTATTTTTGGCTGGAGAACGAAACTGGAGATGATAAAAATATTTTTTTATTATAAATTATACTAAACACTGATACACCTATAAATACTTTACACACTTGATATATATATATCCCCTGACACTATACATATAATAATTAATATAATAATAATATTACATATATACACACACTTTATTTCTCTCTCCTCTGCCCCTTCTCCTACAGAAACTATTGTTATTATACTAGAAAAAAAAGTCTCCTTCTTCGTTCGTGGAGATTAGTGTCCGTCGTCGTCACTCATTCACTCTCCTCGCTCACACACACTGATCATCATAATGATGCTTTTCAATAATGGCGTTTTACAATATGTAGCTGCATTCCTGCATTACGTTACACTATAAACCATGCTAAGATTGTTGCAAATTTGTATATCAGGTAATGTTAAGCTAACCAAAACTAATCCATCCATATTGTAGTTGTTGTAGCACTAGCATTGCATATTATGAAAAAGGAACAAGGAGACAGACAAAGACATAGACATATAGTCAAAGTCATTTATAAACCAAGCCAGACGCACTCTCTGCAGAAAAACGTTAGAATTAGATTAGAAGCAGCAGAAGTCATAATATATGTTTATATTATATATATATATTCCGTCAATTTGTTTGTGTAGCCGCATGATAAGGTACTCACTTGCAATACATTCGCAAAAATTTTATGAAAAATGATACACGAGAAAGGGGGAAAAATGAACAAAATAGTATTAATTTTGAAACCATGTAAGTATGATTATCATCAAGTTGACTTGATTGTGAATCCTTACCGTGCATTGCTTGCAAATAATAAAAAAAAACAACAAAAAGTAGCAGTAATAACTATCAATATAAACTAGCAGTTCTTTTATTTTGGCGCATAAACATTTTAAGGTATCACTAGAAAAAGGCAATGGTAGTAGTAGTCAATACAACTTTGTGAAAAAGTCTTGGTTGGTGGTGGTGGTGGTATGTAATTTTTTGAATGAAGAAGTGCTGTATATCACCTCAAAGCAAGTTTTGCTCACATACCAATGTTACTTATTTGCCTACTTATCATTCAAGATAACATTGTAAAATATGCGGCAACACAAGACTATGATGTGTGGTGCCTTCTTGTAAGTTTTTAGTAGGTACGTGCGTGCGTGCGGTATTGCATCTTGGCTCATTGTTTGTTGCTCTCTGTTTGCATGCATATTGGTATTGTTGCAGTAATAGGGTACTTTGGTAGTTACTACCAACTGCTACTACTTTAAAAAACTTGATGCATTTATCAGAACAGGCAGTTGTTGCAAATTGTGTAAAATAAACTGTTGAAGCTATAAGAATAATAATATGCTGTTGGTTTGGCAGTAGTACTGATATAGTATTATGGTGAATGGCAGAATCTTTGGCTGGCTGGATATTGCATGAGCAGTTTGCACACATTTTACAATAATTTCTCACTTTTAATCAAAGATATGTGTAGATAGGTAGGTATGCTGCTGCACTGTGAGCAAGCAAGCAGTATGTAAGCACGTCATCATCATCATCATTGCTTATTTGATTACAATCATATTATTATTATCACCTGGATTTCGTCCTTTGTAGCTTTTGATTCTAGTCTACTAAAATGTTATTGCGGTGCGTGTGTACAGATATGTGAAAAATAGCGTTAAACTTGCCTTTAATACAATAATTGCTACATATTTACACATAGACAGAGGTACATGTAAAGTGCTTGGCGTATGTTATGCTTAAAATGTGTGTACGGGAAATGATAAGGTACCAAAAATCAAAAAAGCAAAAGTATAAACTACAAAGTAAACTGATATAACTGACGATGATGATTTTCAGCAATTCCACTGACTACACAGCACACACGTGCCTACCTGTTCATGTCTGTACGTTTTTCTTGGCTTCAGGAGGAGATTGTACAGGGCAGCTCTACTAGAGCTAGTCCTTTTTCTCTAAAAAAAGTATTAATGTTGCTAGGTTATACATACAAAGAGCATTCACTATTTGCTTGCTGTCTACCTATATGTACGTATCTAGCTTTTCAAAAAGGTTTTTGAAGGAACTTCACACTTTTGTACATGTAAACACTAGCCCAACGTTTAGGAGAGATAGATACATACCTAAAAATATTTAAGTTGAAGTATATTCAACAATTTTTGTAGTTTTATGTAGTAGCCAGTCTAGACATTTGTCTGTCAGTCTGTCTGTGTTTCTTAAAATAAATAGATTTTTCCAGGAAAAATAATGGTTTACCTGCACCCTGAAAAAGGGTTATCGCCAAATTTGCCACAGTATTGTCATCTATATATTTTATGAGCTTTTCTACAAAGTTTCATGCAAAGCAATCTTCCATGCAAATGGGAACAGTTTTCAGCTTCCGCGCCTTCTTTTCGTCTACGTAATTGTGTCATAGCTAAATAGCTAAACACATTTACCAGTTTTCCAATGACCATTATTACTTTGTCACTCATTCTCTTCATATCCTGTTTAATATTCAAATCCATTCGTCCCTTTTGAGTCAGAATTCTGACTTCATGACCATCATCATCGTCTATTTTATTATTAGCTCCACACAGTAGTAGTAGTAGAAGTGGTAGTGACCCTTTTTCATCTCAGTTTTCACTGAAATCACACTACTACTATCACAATTTAACTGGTTTTGTCAGAGATTTCTTATTGTAAGAAATCTTTGGGTTTTGTATTCTGAACAGACTCTAATTTTACCCAACCATTAAAATCTAATATATTTCATGAAAGGCTGGCTTATAAATACTTTTTCCCCTATTAATGCACCAAATTCTTACCTTAAACCATCCTAATATGCCAAAGTTCCTTTCATAAAGGGATATTTGGAAAACTTAAGAGAGCATTTGTTCTCTAAAGTCTCAAAATAGAATACATTAGTAATATTTTTGGCTTTGTACAAGATCACGTACACCACCACCAACACCAACCACCTTCTGCTCTGTTCCGTTCTTCTTGTAGCAATAAATATCAATATGCAATGCAGTTAGCTATTTTTCTTTCTTTATTCCGCTCACAACGGAATGTCTTTCCTTCAAATTCATGTAAAGAAGCTGCATCAGTTAGTTTATCATTTCTCATCATCAGGAGGATGAAGTTTTCTCACTTGAAAATCTCAACATCTTTTTTTTCTAATTTTCAAGCACTATCTTCTTTGCTTGCTTCGATGATAAATAAATGTTGAGTACTGTGGTCAACAGAATCGTAACAACAATCATCATCATCGCAAAATAAACATCCTCATAAAGGCGAATATACTGATTGAATACATCGTTACAAGTTATGGTTCATAATATCTATCTATCAAGAATAAGATCTCTGTTCCGCTTCTTCTTCTTCTTCTCCCTGACTAAAATCTCTAACAATCCTATAATTATGGCATTAACAATTCTATTCACTTGTCTAACCATTTACTTCTGCTTGGTGCTACCTATTCGGCAACAGGAAAAGAAAAATTCAATTATTTTTTGTTTGTATGGTTGTTGCTGCTGCTGTTGCTGAAATAATGATGATCTTGTGTATTTGAAGGTATCCATTAAGTGGTGCAGTTAGATGAGCGAAAAAAAATGAAGAGAATACATATTAATTAATTATTCCTACTACGAGTATACCGTGCTGGCTAATAAAAAAAATTTAAAGGTTTGGCTAGCCAAAATATTTTTTTTCTGACTGATTGATTATTGATTTAAGTCACATCACATGATGCTTAATGTTGGGTACTCTACACATTCATTGTTCCTATTACTTTTATATTTCTTCTTTTTTTAAAAAAAAATGGAAATATAAAAACGTACTTTAAATAATATGCTTGTTAGCTTGCTGGAATAGTTTGAAGGAATGAATTTATAAGCAGGATATGCAGCAGGTAAATAAGAAAAATTAAGAAAACCAGGTGTGTACATACATGGTCATGCAAAATATGTCCCCATTTTGTTTTTACTTGTAAATTTATATAATTGATAACCAATTTTTCTGGGACTGGGCTGAGACCCCCTTTTTTATAAAAGTATTAAAAACTGCATTACAAGTTTGTTGGTGCAATAACAGCAGCGAAAAGGCAGCAGCAACAGGAGAGCTACATAAATGCACATTATCATTGACGATGATGTGATGTGATTTGATAAGGTTATTATGATAAAAATAAGTGAATTTAGTAATCACAATAAGATAATGATAGAGTGATTGATTGATGATTTTAGGTCTTTGCTTTTCGTGCTTGACTTGACTCGCTTTTTGCCTGTCTTTGCACATGCATATACGCTTACTACTCACACAGATCACATCACATCACACTGCCAGTCAAGTCATTCGATTGTTTTGTCTCTTTTTTTCTCTCTGCTATATGCTATCTTGCTTCTTGATATTTTGCTAATGTGCACTTTCGCATGGATGCATGCATGCAGCAATCATCTATTACCTCCTGTGTGACACGGCATGTCATACAGCATATTTTTTTGTACAGCAAAAGCAGCAGCTACATATTATTTTGTTATTTAAGTAACAATCGATTTATTTTATCTTATCCTTAAACACAACTTGCAGAAAAAAAATTGGTGCTACAACCACCACCTTTTTGCTCTGCTCAGTCAACACAGATTTGGTTAGGCATTAAGAATCAAACTTGCAAGGAAAAGTGCATCATACCATCTCATCACATCACGGAGAACCATGCCTGCTCAAGCTCAATAAGAATAAGAAGGAGGAGAAGTATAGAGAAAAAAAAAGATTTTTTATACTGTATTTTACTGTCGGAATCGATAATTTGATGCATGTATACGTACCTAATCGACACGTACGTACGTAATACATACAATTATTTACATGCACTTCATATTCCTTTGTTCTGTCTATGCGATCCTGATTGAAACTCAAAATCAAAAGAAAAAAAAGGTTGGATTGGTAAAATTGGATGCAATGAGCACACACACGGACAGACATATGTAAACTTTTGACTATAATAGGAATAAAAAGATTCACTTTTGATACGAACTGATTAGCATCATCGGTTGGAGTTTTGGGTATTTTTACTTGATTACATTATTATTATTACTGCTAAAAAAATGTAACATGCATCTATCTTTTTCGCTTTTAAGGCTGGTTTTCTTGCTTGCTTAGATTGCATGTCTACTTAGGCTGCGAGAGTAGTATCTTTTTAAACTTTATTGATTCCTTTCAGTTTCAATGAGTTAAGTAAGCAAAGTGGTGGTAGTAGATTGATATGCAATGCAATGCATGTCGGACGGAAAATATAAGTGGTTAGGCACAAAAGCGTTTTGCTATGCAGGTAGACTGTTACTGCAGCCAGCAAGCAAGCAATATTAGACAATTTTTTTTCTGCTGCAAACTTTGTTACTTTACCTGAGCGAGTATTAAAAAGAGACTTATTGCTTTGCTTATTATTGCGCGATAACTGGTATTTAGTGCGTGGAATTGACATGGACATGGATTAACAGCAGCGTAAAGGCATTGTTACTTCACCGTGATTATGATGAGATTTAACAAAGTTATATAGACAAACTAAGTGTAAAGTAAGTGAGCAATAAGGTATTGTATTAAAGTATGTTAGCATGTAAGCTTGCATAAAAAGTGCAAGTGCTTTCGGCATAGATGATTATTCTTAGGTATTAAACATCTCTCTCTCTCTCTCTCTACCTGGTTGTACAGGTGGTGGTGGTAGTTGAAGCTGAAACACGAATTGAATTACAGTATATTTAGGTATTAAGCAAGTTACGTTAGTATAAAATGGATTTGCCATGCTACATTATCATGTACATGCTTCTGGGTCGTTTTTCTGCTGCTGCTGCTGCTGACGTCGTTGCTTGCTTACTGCTGCGATAAAGTATGCAAAAATGATTCCAAAAAAGGCTCGAAATCTAATTATTATTTAACGAACACTTGAGCAATGGATCAAAAGGCATGCTTGTGAATTGTGATAATAAAATTGCGGCGACTACAAATAAAACCGAGGAAAAAAGTATGAATTGAATTAGAGTATGTTTCTATTGCAATTTAGTACAAAGTAGGTAAAGATCATGATGATGATGATGATGAAAAAATGGGAATTTAATGGCGATACGATGATGATGACAAGAAGAGAAGGGAAGGAAAAACAATGACTGTAAAGTAAGCTTATTACCATTTTGTCGATGTTTTTTGGGACTTGAATGAATGGACATAGTGCTGTGCTGTTCTTTTAGGTTGTCTGTCTGCAACAGTAGTAAAATGCAAATAATAACGAAAAAAAAAATTTTTTTTACAGTACAGACAGTAAGCAATTATTGCTGCTACGGCATTGTTGGAAGTCGATGTCGAGGTGGTAGGCTGACAATGATGATGATGATGATAATAATAGGTAGTAGTAATACTAATGGGAAATGTAGGACCATCATCGTCGTCCGTTCATTGGATTGTCGTCATCACGCATTCGTCTTATAATGTCATGCGATCGTGTAGCAAGTATCCATATTATGGTAATTTGATGATCACTTCACTTTAGTTGGTGAAGGTAAAATTGAGCAGCAATCATATCACATATTATTGTATGCATGTAAAGCTAAAAAGGTAAGAAGAAGTTGGCAGTTTTTTTCTGTGGAGTGGAAGGCCTTGTAGTCCAATTTACAATACAAACTATGTCTATAATACTATATACACCATCATGATCATCATACAAAACGGCTTGACTTTGGCTATGACTCGCGACTGCTGCTGGTGAGAGTGACTTCACTGTACTTGACTCTCCTCGACTAAAATAGGTACTGCTATTTTACTCTTGTAGTAATAATATAATAAGCTCAGCAAAAGTTTAAATTTTTGTGCTATTTTTCCTATACCTGCCTGTGGGCCATTTTCTATATAACAATGTAAAAAATATATATATATATATTTATGCCAGAAGACCAGACCAGGAGGATGTTGAGCTAAATAAAGCATCAAAAAATCAAAAAGTGAGTTTAATACTGCTGCAGCAATTATATAACAAGAGCATGTCCACTTTTGAAACTCTTCATGACTTGACTCAGAATGGATTGTTAAAAGTATGTTGAATTTTTTGGCTTGTGCAAAAAAGAAAAAAAGAAAAAAAATGCATAGCAAGGTAAGTAGCACGCGGAGATGCAGTAGCAAATGATGATGATGATGACAACGACCATTATTACTTACTGCACGCCTGCAGCAGGACGAAGCACACAGTAATAAAGTAAAAGTACTTTTGCTCTCAAACAAAACTGTTGCGGCACAGCAGCAGATACTTTGTTGAGGAATGCTCTAACCTCAGCAAAGCTCCTCCGACTCTCTGTCCGTCTGACTGACAGACTGCCTAAAAATGATTGTGCCAGAATGGGTAGTTTGAATTGAATTGGTATTGGTATAATATATAGATAGCTCTTTCACACAAAATCGCTTTTGGATGATGCACTATTACTGCATTCAAAAACTATAGTGCGCAGTCAGTCACTCATATATTCATATGATAATCGTCATATTCGTCATTATAATGGTCATAATAATAATAATAATAATAATGAAAATGAGTTAGTTCTCTTTTGCTGCGCTACCTTCAAAAAAATGAATGGACAAACGCAAATTTAATGGCTGAAGAACGGACTCAGATTGCAGACGCAGAGAACAGATCTGCTGAAAAACGTCATTTCATGCAGCTGTGGCTGTGTAATGTGAGAATGTGAAGTGAAGTCACTGAAAATCGTGGCCACAGAAAAAAAAGACTCTCCACCTCATATCGTCATTGTTACAAAGCATATCATGTAATAATAATGAATCTTCGCATCTCAAATATTTCTCTCTCTCTCTCTCGCATTTTAGTCGTCACCAGTCACTACTACCAATTCAGATTTCAGGTGTACCTTTTTTAGCCAGCTAACGCGTGTGTCTTGTCTGTATGGTAGTTGTAAATGAATAATTTGATTGTTGTAAAAATTTGCAACAATGTAAGCTTAAGCACGTAGACCAAAAAAATAAAAATATTTCGTTCGTAGTAGTATATGAATTACTGTCTTTATATATTGGTCTCTCTTCTCTAAGCTCGAAACTGGCCACTCTCGGTAGCAAAACTGTAAAGAGTAAAATAAGTGTTTTGTAACATTTTTTTATTGTATTCTAATACCTAAGTGAAAATGAATTCATACGCAATCATGATAACATAACTTATTTGACTTAAAAATGAAAGACGGCTTTTGCTCGACGACTACTACTATGTACACACACACACGACATTCATTTCATACACTCCAATTTTTCTACTTTTTATACCTCTCCTCAACATTATACATCTACATATTTTTGTCGTTTGCAATGAATCGTAAAAAAACTGATGGCAGTAATGGAATATTTTTTTTTGTTAAAATCAAAACGTTGTTTGTCGCTCACTTCGTTTTGATTTATGTTCGTACACACAAATAGTGCATCGTATTGGTACTTTTGGTAGTAGTAGTAGCAGCCAGCAATTGGATATTATAATTTGGACAGTGGTGATGATGAGGGTAGTGCTGTAGCACTGACTAAAAAAAATGGTTTTCTTGTTCATTCCATGGCTGACTAGATTTCCTATATCTCAATCTTAACTATATTTTTTTATGATTATCATTGATTATTTTTATTGAACCTCACAGCATTCATAGCTGGCACCAAACAGCCAACAGCCACATCAGACACATCATTGTTGATCAACTGATCAGTGAAGTGAGTATACATACAGCAACAATGCTTAAAAAATATATATACACACAGAACAAACACAAAAAACAGAGAAGAGAGGAGACGATGAAGTAGAAGATAAGAATTAAAAATGAAGTTAAAGTCAACCTTGTACACAAATTACCTATTTACCATAAGCATGTCGTATGATGAACCGCATTGTATTGTATTTTTTTTATTTAATTCAAGACGGCAATACATTTTTTGGCGTAGATGCCATTTACACAACCAATAGAGAATTTTTTTTTCGCAATAATAAAATGCATTACCAATACAATCAACTGAATGGTAAATAGGTACAATAGATTGTTAAGGTATGCATGATCATCACAAAAAGAGTTTTTATCAATCCCAATACCAAAAATACTTTGCTAATAAACAAATAATGTAATTTTTTCATTCAATAGTGTAGCATTACGGTATTGAATAACACTTCTGAAATATTCTGAAGAAATGCTGATGTTTACAAAAAAAGACTTTACAAACTTTTATTGGTTATGCAAAAAAATGAAGAAAAAGGTTTACTGTAGGATTTTTTTTTCAAATATAAGAAAGTTTAAACTGAAAAATGGAAATCAAACTAAGGAATCATAATTAAATTATCTCTTCTATATTATTTTATCGCTTACTCATCATAACGCATATGTTATTATAATTTTTATCAAGATAATCAACAAAATTTTTGAAGATAGCACAATCATTAAAATATTTTTGTTTTAAAATCATGTCATGATGTACAACATAAAAGCTTGCAAAAACTTGTAAAAGAATTTTAAGCTTGTTCCCAATCCCAACTAATAATAATTCATAATTTGGATGCTTCTTTTTTCTTCTTAGAATTGAATATACGAATATGAGTATATGATTATTATTATTACACGAGAAATCATTGCAGGATGAGTGCGATATTTTATGATAACGATCAAAAACATTGAAGAACAAGAAGTAGAAACAGAGAAGACGTGTGCGTATCCAAATAAAAAAGGAAGATGCAAAAATGCGTAAATAAGAGTATAAATTACAAAAGCCTTGCCTAGCAGCAGACAGGCTCATAAACTTTCAAAATAAAATATGATTGGTATATAACAGATTGTACATCATCATATGCATACCTAGTTATCTTACTACCTATAAGGTCTTGAATTTTATTCTTACTTCGGTTTTATTGCCCATGTCGCATTTTTTTTCATAGAATGCTTAGAACACTTTAATAATATCATATTACTATTACTATGTAGAGAGACAAAGAGACTTTTTATTATATGAAAATCACGCCGAGCATGAACTTCATCATCAAATATATAATGAAATCAGATTGAAGTTGATGATGTTCCAAACTTGATTGTTGAAAAAAAAGGACAATAAAACAGAACAAAGAGTGACAGTTATTTACTTTTTGAAACGAGTGAAACGCAAATATATACGATTCATTGATCATGCGTTTGTTTGTGCGTTTTTATACCAATTCAACTGTGATGATGTGAATAAGTAAATCGAGCAGAATTCTTAGAGATTGTTAGTAAGAATGAAATGAAAGAGGAGCAATGTCGTATTATTAGCAGTTCTTGTAGTCCAACAGACCTATAATAAGATGGATAGCCTGTTTAAGAACTTGACGTATAAAGGCCTAATATTCTTTTCTTTGTATGTCTCTTATTTCAAACACAAACAAAGGGAGACATTGATTGGTATATTGCAACACTGATCATATTAATATTTCTTTCAAACCTAATCCATTTTGTGTTGCGTATTAACTCCAAGGTGCACGGGACAAATCTTAACCTTCGGCCCCTATTCACCTACGGAAAGCTTCCCTTAGCGGACCGAAAAATGTGTGCTCACGCATATTGTGTACTATTACTAAGGAATTACACACACTCAAGGTATTTCACCTTACAAAAGAAACATTCCTAAGCCATCAATAAAATCATATCAAAACTTGACAAAAATGTAATAAGTCACTTGCATTGGCATGCATTGTAAATCATTTTTTGGAAACACACTAATTCACAGACGTGTTTGGTAAAATGGGTAAAGGAGAGAAGAACAGCATTATGTTTGTTTCTTTCGTGTTCACAATGATGGTCATCACCTCCGCATTTTCCTAATTTACTACATTCTCACTACTACTAACCGACAGACAGGTGCCGTCATCATCGTCCTCTTCTCTGTTCAGTTACCTAATGAGCATCTTAAGTAAACATGGATTTTAGGTACATGGTTTGGTTTTGTCCAAATGCCAATTACTTCTGTTTATTTTTTGCATGATCTTACTATGCTTCTGTAATGCTAATGGTGGTGATGATGCTACCTGTTTTTTACTCTTCTTTTTCGATTTCCTTTTTTTGTGTGCTTACTGACTCAATATGATTATTATTCCAAAGAAAAAAAATCATACAGAAGATGTTAAGAATATAATACAGTCTTAAAGTATTAGCGTCCATCATTAGCATCATAACATCCTTTTCATTTTCTTCAACTTGCGCTATTATTCCACTTCTGAGAAAAAATCTTTTCTGCGAACTAATAAAACTAGACATGAGAGACCAGCGACTTTTTTTTATGATGGTCTATCATGATGATGATGATCCAAATCATACCAAGTCGACGCAATAGCAGCGTCGTAGAATCATCAAAGGATAAAAACATCCTATTTATTTGCATATCGCCATTTTTTCTTTCATAACATTCACTCTTTTTTTGCGTGTTTAAATCAGTCATGTCTTGTAATCAGGTAATCTAATCAGATACACATATTTCATGCCTTATTCTTATCCTCCTCCTCCTCCTCCTCTTCTTCAACCGTGCTAGCAAACTTATCATAATTATTTTCACCGTCACCGTCAACGTCATCTCATCATCATCATCATCCTGTAGGAAAAAGGCAAGCGACAGTTTTGACTTGATTCTACAATGCGGTTTAATTTTTATCTCAGCTAAAATCATCGTCGTTAATTTAAAGCCCTATAAAAAACTAATCATAGCATTGCACGACACCAAAAAAAAAAACTAAAAATAAAATATTGCAACAAGTTTGTCATACATTTTTTTTGTCTTCGTCTCCATCATCATAATATTATCATCATCACAAACTATCATCATGATCGAATTTTTAGACGTTGATTTACTTTCCTACCTTCTCTGTCTACCTACCTATTATTACTACTACTACGCATGACATTCTTCATCCTCGTCAATCCTCAATCCTATTTTAGAATTTAGGTCTTTGCTGAGTGCGGCGGCATAAGAAAACCACTGAAATATTCATATTTACTTTCTATAATAAATAGACTTGATTTATTCCACTGTATTGCATACAAAGTTAAATATTATTATTATTGCTCCAATTTTTGTTTTCTGTAGGTAGACACACAAACAAAACAAAAAATGATGATGATGTGATTCTGGCTCTTGTGGTAACCGAGTACTACTACTACTGGCTTACCTGACTAAACGCATTTTTGTTACCTTTTTTTACCTTTACCACGCATTTAGCATCAATTCCCAATACCAATCGTAGGCTTGTAACATAATTCATCATTATTATTATCATCATCTCTCATGAATGTGCTCGGATTGCGTTTTTTTCGCTTGCATTCACTCTTTTTCTGATGCACTGTTACTGCTGCTACTTTTGTTTCATTGCGTGAAGTCGTCGTATCATTTCTACCGCTGCACTGACTGACTGCTGATACTTTTATATATTTTTTTTCCTCCTCCTTTAACAAGAACAATAAAAAATGTTGCATTGACTGTTAAAGGTGTTGTTGTTGTAGCAGAAATTGTAATAGGTAATCTTTAAACTTGTGTACACATTCCTACATTTCAACACATGTGTACTGACATGCACACTCCATTTTACATTAAAACATACCTACCTCACCACCACCATTACCATTGCCATTACTATTACTACTGACTAAACTAAACTGCATACCTATATACTTTTCTATTCACGTTATTGTTTTTACAAGGTGCATAAAACACTTTAGTTTTAAACAATAACGCAGCAGCTGCTTTTTGCACTTAAATTTGGTACATACATACGTAAACAGCCACTTTATATGGCTAATAGTTTTGCAGGGAGATGCAGTTGCTGCTGATGTAAAAAAAAACTTGCTGTATCTACACTTTAAATTTTTTTACGATTGTGTAAAGGTGTGTACGAAGGCGTTAACAGATCTTTCATTAAGCCTAGCAAATCTGATGCGCGTGCATGGGCAAAAAGATGAGTGAGGAAAAGAAACAGAAGCCGCGCGGTGTGGAGGCTGCATAATAGGTATAATATGTAGTAGGTTGGGAATTGGGATATATGCATTTAGGAGAGTAGGAGATTGTAAAGGTATGAAAACAATGTGAGCAGTTTAAATGAGAAAAGCAAGAGTGTTTAGAGTTTATTTTTATTTATGATATTTTAAATTTTATAAAAAAAAATTTTTATTCTGCAATAAAATAATTACAGTCATAATATCATCGACGTCGTCGTCACCGTCGCCGCCACCACAGACTCTGAAAAGTAATAAATGATAAATGCCAAGCGAGTGAGAAAAAATGAGCAGAGATGCCGATGCCGATGGTGATGATGGGTAAAAATGAATAAGTGCTACTGAAAATGAAGTCGACACTTTGAAAGAGAGAAAAATAGCATTTCGTTTCATTTGATTCATCGTCCGTCACATCACAAATCACAATGATATATAATTCCTACCGACGACTAGTAGAGAGGAGGAGGTGGAGGTCGGAGATGGAGACTAGAGCTTTATACAATGTAGTCATTACTGCAGAAAAAAAGAAGCCAGCTAATTGTATGTTACATATTGAGAGAAATAATTTTTATGATTATTTTAATGAGCTTTTGATGATGATTTGGCTTGGTGTTGTAGTTGTGGTATAATGGTGTCTAAAAAACTTTTTAATGCTGCTGCCACTTGCCAGTAGACTTTTATTTTCTTCTTGGGCTGTAAGGCTACCTTGTAATTATAATGAGCATATAAAAGTTAAAACGTGTAAATATGTAAAGGCTACTTTGTGGCTTATTTGGCTTTTGGAATGGGTAGAAGTAGTAGTGTTCAGTTGAATGAGTGTGAGGAATGGAAAAAAAGGGTGGAATAAATGGAAAATGAAATCGAGAGTGACAACATGAGCATAATATGTAGATATGATAAAATAGACGCTAAATGATGATAGGGTTGTACAACCCAACACGGTGGTGGTGGTATGGTGGTGATATGTACAATGATGATGTGATTTGAGGGACAACAAAAGAAACGATCACAATACTGCTAAGAGGAGAGAGAGAGAGAAAGAAAGATGAAAAAAGTGTATAGAAAAGGTGATGTGTGTGCATTAAACAAGTTAAACTGTCAGATTATAAATTGTTTGCTTGTAAGTGCGCGTGCATCCATGCAATGACATTGCACTTTTGGACTTTGTTACCACTTTTTTTTATATCAGAGGATTTACAAAAAGCCTATATAGGTAAATTTTATGTATTTCATGAGTTGCTTTAAAAATCAGCAGAAATTATCTTTAGTACAATTATTGTCTCTGGTTGAAAAAAAATAAATCGTGAGAGACAAAAGGAGATATTTATTTACAAGTATTTATTTTTTTTCTTCATTCTAGATTTCTTCTTCCAATCCTAACCAAATTGGCTCTATCATTCAACCAAGCCATTGTTGTCATTGTGTGATAAAAAGCAAATGAATGGAAAAATCGTGAATTTGAATCAGAGACAGGGCTTGTCGACCCTATTCACTCACTACTACTTACCTATCTATCTTTCATTTTCGTTGGGTATGTTTATTTTTTTGCCATTTTAAACTCTCTGTGTGTGTGCACACTGTGCTGCTGGTTAAAGATTTGATCTTTTTTCCCTTTTTTGGTCTCTTTTCAATTTATTCATGATTAGATTGGTGAATTGGTAGGACTATGTTTTTTTGGGAGATATTCCTACTTGCTGTTGTAGCCGCCTGCTACAAAGTATATTTGTAAAAAAAAGTAGAGAGTATTTATTTTAAATCCTCATTCTCACTTCTAATTCTTTCAGTGTATCATCATCATTATTCATCAATCAATAAACTTTTATGCATGTTACATGTTAGTTGGTAGGCAGTTGTGCCTACTAGGCAGGCAGAAAAACGTGCTAATTGAATCAGGAAAACAAGACAAAAGACACTTTTATTTATTTTGTTTGAATACAAAAAAAAACTTTCAGTTGATACTTTTTTCTTTTAAAAAAAGCTGACATCTTTTAATGGAAAAGTTTCATTTTATACTAAAAACTAAAAGTTACACAAGAAAGTGATGTGGCGTATGTATGTATATGTGTGTCTCTAGTCTACACATACGTGCACAGAAAAGATCTCCAATTTTACGCGTGTCAAGTAACAAATAATATCATACCATATGAAAGGAAGCTCAGAGAGAACAAAGTTTGCTAGCGTCATGTTTTTGTAGTATGTTCATTTGTAAATATGTACATACATACAACAGGTTACAATTTTTCCACTTTACACTGCCACTACTATTGTATGCTTATCTTGAAATGGAATGTTTATTACTTTTCGCTCAGTTTTTATCACTTTTTTTGTAGAAACTAATAAAATGAATGAGAGGTGTTTCATTTTCATTATCGTACATGTGTTTCGGCTGTATTCAATTTATATGTTCGTAGAAGTAGATTTTTTTTTGTTTGTTTCATCATCACCACCACCACCAGCATCTTTTCGCTGATGTTTTCCTACTCGCTGTAGAAACATATTGTAATATAAAAAAATACAACAATAATTTGATTGCCTGTCTTTTGCTGGCTGTAAGGATTTTTTTTGGAAACGAAAATAGCAACTGGATAAGAAGCTGAAGAAAAGACAAAAATATCGATCAATAGAAAAAATGATTGGATTTTCCTTTCGTTACTATGGGCTTGGTGGTGCGCCTTTTTGGACCGATGAAAATGTTTCAGTCAGGCGAGCATTCCATGACAGGATGGATATTGTACGGGGTAGGCAAATGGAAGATAATGTGACGTGACAAGGCAATAAAATGCAATTTGATGGACATGTTGGCCACACTAGTTGATTTCATGCGTAACAGTGTTAATAATAGAATGGGTATACATAAGTATAATGTATGGAGAATTTTGATGATGATGATGATGATGATGACGACGGTGATGACGATAAAAAAGTTCTGAACTGAACTGAGTTCCTGGAAGTCATTAGCTTCCCAACAAGTGTCAAATTTTAAGAATGGAAAATGAAATGGAATAATAATAATGTTACAAAGGTTGGTAGGCGGATGGATAAAAATAATAACAAGCCAACCACACGCTTTACATAGTACTAAACTCTCAGCATTTTATCCTGTTTTGACAGTTTCCCTATCCTACTCACAGATTCATTCAAGAGATAATTAAGTTAGTGGTTTCCGAAGCTGTTGCGGCTCTTTTGGACGGATGAATGGATGGATGTACGGGGAAATTATAATGATTACGGAAAACTAACGTCAAATCATCATCAAGCTGATGAGGATGATGTGAAAAAATTTGTACAGAAAACGTGCACAGGTTTAATGGATCATGATCATTCATAGTCAGTGTTCATCTTTCCATTCATATACTTCCATCCATGCTGATGCTTTTCCATGCTCATGTTCTAACAAGCCAGCTGTCAAAATTCCCCTCCTCCCACTCACTCTTGAAATCTGACAATGTTGGTGGTAGTACAAGAGTACATGCAAAACGTCAGTAGCGTTGGCGTCATCGTGTTCATTTTGTAATGATGGATTCATTGCGCGAATAAACAGCAATGGTAAATGGATGAAAAGCAATAACTTATTTTGTATGGAATTGTCTATTTATATGTAAATATGTTTTTTATGCAGTTTTTGAGGTAAAATAGTGTGATAGTGATAATTTAATTAGGTTTTGTGTTTACTTTTTCTGTGCACATTTCATTATATGTAATTATCATATTTATCCTGAAAGTGATGAGTGAGAAGTAAAATAATCGTCATGAGCTGGTGTTCGACCGCACTGGCGTAAACGGTAGCAGTTTTCATGAATTTGCATTTTATTATGAGTACTTTTCAATATTCAAGAATTTTAAAGTCAAAAACAACCAAACCGACTGCAGTTTGAAACTTGATAGTAGCAGAGAATGGATGGCAGCAACAATTTAATTATTTCATGGGATAACGTAGGCGATAAGATAGAGTAAAATATGGGTCAAAAGTCAAGTTTTCTCTGGGAATTCTTCGTTAGTTCAGTTTAAAGTTTACAAAGCGTTGACTGAGCAACAGAATCTTATGTGGACATTGGCAGTAAAACACGTCGTTTTAAAAAGTTATATAAAATG
>JAHZMZ010000440.1:0-20349 GCA_027743805.1 Lepidocyrtoides sp. E14
ATATGTTTTTGAATGAATGGCAGTAGTAGTGTTACGAAATGGAACTAGGAAAAGGACGACACTAGCTATGACTAGGTATATAAAATATTATATTAGGAAAATTGCGGTAGTTATTTCTTGTATGTGACATATTACTTAAGTTTTGTTAGCAGAATGAAGGGAAGATAAGATCGATAAAATGAAGGTTAAATGCATGGTTATTGCTATGATCGCTGTATTAGCAGGAAGACGTCTGTTTCTCTAAGTATACCTGTCCGACAAAAGATTTTTTTGCATGATATGTTTTTATTTAGTACATGTACAAGTGAACTCGGAGAGTAACATGCAGTTACTCTGATCATGATGACTGATATACCTAGTTAGTGTGCTGGAGTTCAGATGAAGCTGCCATTATAGTTTCATCATTTATTTACTGATTGGCTAAAGGTAGCCCAACGTTTTTTAATTAAAGTATATAATTATATATAGCACTCTATGGGAATGGGAAATGCTAAGAAAAAGTGATCTACTAATTACTGCCAAAAAACATCCTTTTCCATTTTCCATCCTCCTTGTCTGCGTTTATATTATTGACACACGTTAATTAAGACATAATAAAAGCAGCTAAAGCATGTTGACCTCAAATGGAATTCCATAATTACAAAAAAAAAAACCTTCTTGATTGATTCGGAATTGAGAAATAAGGGAAAAGGGAAACGTAGTGTAGCCAGACAGAAACATGTATATTATGTATATGAGTATATGTATGTGTACCAAAAGAGAACTCATCGTCGCGAAAAAGAGAACAAAACTATAATCTTGAGTAGAAGGATCTCAGAATCGAATCCCAACAGAATTGAACATATTATACTCTTCATCTTTTACGCTTGAGGCTGATAAACGTGAAAAGAGGAAACATAGAGGGGAAAATAACTAGCATCCATTACGATTCTGTACATAAATGTTCATCATATACAAATAAGATATCACCTCATTAGATGAAATGTGTTCTGCTTGATGCGTCCATCTATCCATCCATTCATGACATGCAATCTATTTTTTTCATTAGATAATCAGAAATATTGTAAGCATGAAGTATGTGCTATTCATATAAATTCAATGAATATTGGATATTATGTCTACGTCTTTTCTACAGGAAATATGTATATTTTTAGTTCCTCAGATCTATATTGCTGTCTCTCATATTTTTAGTTACGATGAGTTGGTACTAATACCGACAAAGTATTTATTGATAACCTAAAGTTTCGAGAAGAAAATGTGCAAGCTTGACAAACTAGCTAATATAGGGATAGTAATATAAGCTGAAAATCAAGTCACTTGCATCATCCATCATTCTGACGAAGTATTAATAATCCCAGATTCAAGAGTCCAGTGATAGCGTTGCTATTTGGTGCACACAAATAGCTAAATAATATCCAAAATATATGGGAATTGATAGGATCAAGAAACGCATCAATTCTTACGGTAATCATAGTGCTAGGCGCCAGGACAATTTTACTAATCGTAAACGCAACAAATATTGAGCTATACTGCTTCTGGAAAGCAAATATGTATTTTTGAATAATACAAACTTTCCGACAATATTCTCCCCAAGTCTTGCCATAGTCATGTTTACTTTTACATCCTTGCTTGCCTTGCTGAAACATTCATTTTGTGTAACTCAATGCTGTGGCTGGTGTTGGCGATAGATTATTGAACTTTTTGAAATGTTCTAGGAAGTACATTTCTGATAAGTATATAATGCATTTCGAATCTTCCATCAAACAGCCGCATTCTTTGCTCGGAATTTAATTTAATCTTTGATTACTTGAATTGAGATGAGAAGGAAAAGCAAGCAGATATCAGATCAAACCCAACCGGATGCTTGCTTACGTCGGCGGAAGCTTCAACTTTCATTCCGTCAACCAAGGTATTAAAATTCTCATGTCGATTTTAATATTCAATTCTCCATGCTACACGTAGTATATTCAAGCCAAACCTGAAAAACCATGATCTTTTACGGTTGTTATATTGCTATCATGGCTGTATGCATGCTGTGAAGAAATGGATAGTCAAACAGAAGCAAGCATAGAAACTTGTAATGAGGTTATAAGCTACACGGCAGTTAGGTACACACGATTTATATGGATTCGTACCATTGAACTCCTTTTGAGTATACCATAATATAGAATCTACATTGTAGATACCGTGCACAAATTTGATTTAAATGGGGGAACCGGTGAGACATCAAATTTTTTAATACCTTGAAAACTGTTGAAGCAAAGTTTTGCGTATTTACAGATTCGTCATCGCTATCTCGTTTTTTACTGCTTCATGAAATCAGCATTTTTTGCAAGCATATATGTACATGTATTCTCATTAGTCACTGGCATTCTAATGTATGCTTCTTACACTACTTGTCGTCTATTTGTATTTAGCTATACATTAATTAGTTTAATACACATGTATCGCTTGTTAAGCAGAAACATTCGTCCTTGATTATGTAAACTGTCCAATGAGCAAACTGTCAGATGGACTAGTAGTATGTACACTCTATCATTAGAAAAGTATTCATGGTAAGAATTTTATTCTGTAACAGTCTCGCTAACTATATTAATATTGTACAAACAAAAGTGGTCTGCAGGATAAAGGTTAACCCAATAATAAGTCTCAAATCCCAAAAGCCAACAACGCCGTGATTGGATATGCACTTATCTTCCGCACTACATAATATGCAACCTGAAATAAACGTATCATCATTTTACTATTCTTTATAGGAAAACAGTTACTAAATCATCACAATTTTCCATCATAATATTAGAATACCTTCAGAGAATTGTGTGGCATGAGGAGCAGCAGTCGTTGTCATCAAGCTTGAATGATTTCCCACGCTTAATTTAATTTCAGTTTTGTGGTTCGGTTTGAGCTTTCTCTCATCTGGCCAACTGACAGGAATGTTTATTTCCATTTATTTTTTACCATTGTTCTTATGAACCTAACGAGCAGAGAGAGCAAAAGAGTAGTGAGAGTTGTAACCACCACTATACACAAAAGACAAAGACATGTTTTCTTCCACGCAGCATGTTATACACTTTTTTTTATCATCCTGTGTAACCAAGTAGTGTTAAGGATCTACTACTTACGTATATAGTAGACATGCTGCTTCTGTCTAGTCTGTCTCTCTTGCTTGAAAGTAGAAACAAAGATGAATGTAAGCAATTTTAGAGAGTGAACAAAATACAACGAGAAAAACAATGTAAATACAAAGTTTAGTGATGCATCACTGATTGCGTCAGATATACAGCGAGGAGGAAATAAAACAGTAGAAAAACAGAGCGTGGTAATGATAATGATACTTGATGATGGGTTTAGGACAGAGTGTGTGCCACTATACCAGTCAGATTCAGTTTGTACCTTATATTGTCACTATAATGCACACATCATAAGATGGAAGTTGAGTTTTCTCTTTCATCATTATTAAATGCATGATGTGATGGGAAGTAAACAGAAAGGCTCTGCTCAAATTAAGATAAAGAGACTAGAATTTTAAACAGTTGGACAGGCATTTCATCTTACGCCTTCCGTCACAACTGCTTCAGTAACTATATAAATTTTTCAATCAACTACTACGGCAAAAAAAATGTTTCTCTGTATTCGCTTAAGAGTAATAGGAACAAGCATGCATGCGTTTTTTTCTTAGGTACTTTCCCTTCTCTTTGCTTGCATACCGATGGCTATACTTTGGTAGGTAAATATTACAGTTTACTGGATTTTGGATGAAAAAAAGAAGAAAAAAAACTTTATGCTGCTTGCCAAAACCTATAATGTGTAGATTTACAAGTAGAGGACCTGTTCTTCTTTTAGGCACCGTATTATTATTATTAAATGATTCAAACAATAAGTTTTGGCTGTATATACGCTCATAGATGCACGTGAATAGTAGGATGCTATAATATTATATGTCCAACTGTGTTAAACTTTGAACATCCATTTTGTTCCAATGCTGCATGTTCTTTCGTGTAGCTCATTGTACCACAGTAACATTAGTTGGTTGGTTTGCTACTTTGCTGCTACCCTTTAAACACGCATTCAATTCATGGAGAAAATGGGAGCATGAAGCAGTCAGAGGAGAAAAACTTGCAACTTGGCTGTGGTGGTCGTGGTATGTGTGTGCTGCTGTGTGCCTTTTCTTTATTGTTTCCTTAAGCATAAAAATAAGGACATTAGTCTTCCAAGTGAAGGTGATGCTTCCATAATATATTATAACGTTGACTGTGGTTCCCTTTCTTTTACTTACGTTTTTATACACATTTTTTTTACCTAAGTATATACTTTCCACAAAGTACTTAAATCATATATAGCTTCATGTAGTGCCACAAAAAAAACGAAAGATTGGATCGTTCTATGATTCATGTGTCTTCTTCGTCTCGATACTTGCCTAGTCCACTTCCAAAACCATAATAGTTTGCCTAACAAAAAACGAACCTCAAGTTTCCCGTGTGTATTGTAGAATGGCAAAGATTAATGGGATGTAGACTAGCTCGCTAGACGAGAGAGAGAGAGGTAGGATCCATTAAAAAAAGGCAGGAAAGCCTTGAAGTTCGTATTATATTTTTTCTTCAAGGTAACTCTACTATAACTACACCTCTATGCATAGTGGAGAAATTACGGAAAAATAAAATTGAGCTACATATAGTACAGCACCAATAAGACAATGCCATTCTGAATCGAGCATATGTATATATGACGGGTTATTGCTTGGCATAGCATGCTATTATTACCAAATATTATTATATTTATAATGGATATAATATGATGTTGCTTCGAAGGAGTGTTTTTTTTAGGTTTATTGGGTAGAAAAGTGCAAAAAATAAGTCAGAGGAAAGGTTGTGTGTAATACAAGAATGTGCAGTCATCGTTGCTGTAAGGATTGTAAAAAGGGACCGTATATCAGGCAGGTTTTGTGTATTGTAATAATATTATTCACCAAAAAGAGAGAGGAAGGTAAGTAAAGCATATTATCATCTTGGTGTAGTAGGTGTGGTGTGTATTTGAAGGGATTCACGTTCTTTTGGGAGGCTGAGTGAGAGAGTCAAGTAACCACTTCTTCCGAGTTGCTGGTTTCGTTCTCGCTTTCGTCTGCTTTTTGTAATCAACTCACCGTAAGACATTTTCTCCTGGCGTGGTGGTTGTTGTTGCTATCACCATCCTGCTGTTGCTGTTGCCTTGATGTTGATAGAAATCGTCGACCAACCGACCATATGCGTGGTTGTACTATAAAAAGGCACTGAGAATTGAAGTTTTGTATCTAGTAAGAAAAAGTAGTCATGCCACATCATCAGAAACAAAGGGAGGCAGGCAGTACACCAAAAAGAGATCATTCCTCCAGACAGCTTGGAGCTAAACTAGTCGTGCTTCTCTTACTACTACTACAACAACTGAAACAACAGCACATTTATGGTGGAAAGGCACAGGGAATGAGATGAGATGAAGTAAGCGGAAATTGGTAAGAATTGTTCGTGTACAAAGTAAACAGAGAGAAGAGACGAAGAAGAAGAAGATATTTATTAAAGGCAAAAGGGATATAGGTATATAAAAGGAAAAATAAAACTACGTAAGCGAGCAATATATTTTATACATTGTTGCATCCTTGTTCAAATATACACGCTCCACTTCCTTTTTCTGTGTACTTAAACGTTGCTACACAGAGGGAAAGAGAGAGAGAGAGAGAGAGAGAGAGAGGAAAAAAACTAAACTGAAACTGTTACTACATACAAGAGTGTTTCTTCAATTTATTTGTCCGTTTTATGTTGAGATAAAAAAGGAAAATTGTGAAATATACGAGAGCGGAAGGAGAAGAAATGATTATGAAAAAGGAGCCATCTTTTCTGTATGAACTAGAGTTAGGAAACCATGCAATTTGAGTAAAATAAGTACAAAAATTGTCAGTTGTTGTTGTCTGTCTACTACTCTGTCCCTCTACTACTGTGCTCTTTGTTCAATTTGTATTTCCAATGTACAGCCAATTTAAAAGCATACATCAAGAGGAAATTTATAGCAACTCAAATTCTCTTTACCTTTGTACAGGCTTCAAAGAGATTGGAAATAAATGGAATGAGTGGAAAATAAGAAGAAGTAAATTAAAAGATATCTTGTGGAGGAAAGGAAAGAGGAAGGAATAATATTACTGGGGAGAAAAGAGGATCTTTGAAGATTACTCAAGATATCAAGCAAACCAAACCTAACGTTGATTGGCTCCACCGTGTGAGCCAAACTGCAGGTACTGCAGCATTGCTAACACCGAATAAAGGTACATAAATGTACTTTTCAATGATTTGGATCACCTCTTAATTTTAACAGAACTGGAGTCGAGTGGGTTGTAACATGTACCACAAGAACCAGGTTAATAAATGGTCACCTGTGCAAAAGCAATATATTTTTTAAACTTGGCCATTATTACGGGGCAAGACACAAAAGAGCATGGTAATAAGAAACATACAACTATCTACATAGGTATGTTTTTTGTATGTCTACCTACATAAAAGACATATTATACGGTAACTTTTTTCCTTATAAACATGCTCACATCGTACATATATTTACAGGAAATATAGACAACAATGTGGAAAGTATTTTTTTACAGCCTACATGTAAAGTGCCTGATAGATCATTCGGAAGAAGGCTGTTATTGCGTTTTAAGTTGACTTTAACCGAACTACTGCACAAAGTGCCCTTTTTGCTCATCTTTGTATCTATCACCTTTCCTCTGACTTTCATCAGCAGCAGCTGTACGTGTGGTATGTACTACTAATTCCACTTTGGTTTAGCATTAAAGCTTAAATTTAATGCTGCTGGTGAAGTCGTCTTCCTGGTACGAGGCTTTCACACAATTAGTCCTTTACTGCATGAGAATACGTACAAAGTATTATGAAGCAGGAAAGAGAAAAAAAAATACTTCAAAGGATTATTCGAACGAGTGATCACAGAACAGAGTAGTACGTTATCAACAAATTCTTTATATTCAGTCTTTTTTTCTCATCTCTTTTTCATCAATGTGTGTTTTGTCTACGTGTGAGAGAGAATTAGATGCACTTTGATACCAACAAATTCTTTATATTCAGTCTTTTTTTCTCATCTCTTTTTCATCAATGTGTGTTTTGTCTACGTGTGAGAGAGAATTAGATGCACTTTGAAGGCAATTCTTCTGCATACTGTAGAGAAAATGAGCACAGAAAATATTCCTGGTTATGATTATATTTGTAATGTAAGCTGTTTTTTTAATGTAATTTTATACGACTGTAACAAGAGTCCAATAAGCTGCTGGATAAGAATGAGGAAATACACTTAAATGAGATGAAGAATATCATTATTGAACACCCTCTAAATATAAATGTGCCTACATACCAAGTCAAACGAGTATTTATTTGTACTTGTGTGCATATTACTTAGGTACTTACAAGCATAAATACACACAAGTCCTAAACTCCTCACTTAAGCTTCTTTCCTGCCAAAGAACAACAAGACAGAAAAGGACACGAGAAGAGTAGAAGAAGTAGTAGATATGTGATGCGTTACCAACCAGAAAATGTAGGCTCAGCCAGCAGCATAACATATATATATATATGTAGCTTCCCTGCCTGCAAATTCATCGTCCAAGTCCAATTTGCCGATGCCCTGCGGTGAGCCATGTACTATTTAAGTATTATGTGTGCACGTACATGCATACGTACATGTTTTTGTACCACTTTTCCATTGTACAAGTAAATACACGTCTTTGGATTTTGTTCAATGCAGAAAGCTGGATGCTGGTGCTTGTTAGAAAAAGGAAAGAGAGTGAGTGAGTGAGTGAGAGAAAACCGCAGAAAAGAGAAAAGAGCCTGAAAGGGAATGAGAAGGAAACGCGAATGAACGACAAAATGAAGTGTAAGCATGTATGGATGTATCATCATCATCATCATGTATGTAGATGATACAAGTGTATGCTTATACTTGATTATATTTTATGCATCATATATGGGTAAAAATAGCTGTGTGTATGTATAATAGGGTGAATAAGTAAAAAGAGCCATCGACCAGACCAGATCAGCAGTGTGACTGGAGACTGGAGGGGAAAAAGTGGTTTCCTTTGCTTGATCATCTCCACATCATCGCATGGCATACAGTACAACAGAGCAGTGAACAACAACAAAAACCTAGTCGTAATGTATAAAAGGAATAAAATATATTGGAAAGTTGGTTTTTTGTTATGCTGGAAAAGATGGATGCTGGATTTTTGAAAAAAAACGTAGAGAGAGAAAGGGAAAAAAAGAGAACAAGAACAACATAACAACGACGAAACAAGCACGGAGGCGAAAGCGAACAGAAAAGACGGATCAAACTTTTTGGCCAATACAATAATATAATGTAAAAGAGGATTGGGAAACCCTAGGAGATCCCTTTTCACTCCAAAAGAACGGGATTTCACTATTGAATGTTGTGAACATGAACATGCTCCTTCATTACATTATTATTATTATTATAAAGTTTATATACTGGTTTTCCGCAGCTTTTGCTTTTAAAAGTCTCCTGTGAAGAAGAAGAAGAGAACTGAATGGATGATGGTGATGATGTAAGCAAGTACAAGGATGCACGTATGGTGTATGGTATCGCACACACGACATAACGAATGCCATCGACATGCATCACGGAAGTACGAATATTATTCAAAATAAAATCGATCCTTTTTCATTCCCTTTTCATCTTTAGCATCGTCAATGTTCTAGTTTTTTATTTTAGTTTTACCTTCCATGTCAGTCATCTGAATACACACTTGCACATATCACTCTTACAAAGCATATAATTATTTGAAAGAGAAAATTTATTGTAGAGCTATACCCATGCATTGTAATCATTTGGGTGTAAAAAAGATATATAGGAAACTTTATAATGGCTAACGCACGTGTGAATCCGTAGGTGTCTTTGTTAGTTTTGCACCTGAAAAAGATTTACCACGTACAGTTGTTTGAATTGTTGTAAACTTTTTTTAATGAGAAACCTGTTCAAATTTCTCTGCTGCTAGAGAAGAACAGCAAGATGATAGATCAATTGTGTCTTAAATGGCATAAATATAATATAAAAATAAAAATGGCAATGTAATAGAAGGTACAAAATCTGGAACGAACAGAAAGTTTTGCTAATTAGAATTTAAGGTCTCTAATGCAAATAGACCCCAAAGGTCATCACCTTTAATGACGGTACACTAGCTTGGTAAGCATAGCTTACATCGGTTTTTGCAATATGTGCACAGTTTACGATGAGCCTTCAAACAAAGTTAGACATGAAGTAGGACCGCCGAAGTAATGATACGAGCAGTAATTCCAAATTGAACTGTAATAGCCATATTTTTTTTAAAATGCTAATAAGTAAGAACCATTTTACAGGTGGAACTAGTTCCTCTGAATTGATATGGGTACACTCATCCGAGAAAATTAAAAGATTTTACCCCACTTATGAGTTATCTTGACGTATAAATTCACCGGTCGTATAATCACACTCAGCGTTGAAAATGACAAGACTTCATTATATAGACTTCCACCATATTCATGACTATGTTTTTTAAACTGCCAAGAAATACAGAGAAAGAGAGAAAGCTAGGGAATAAACCCGTTACATTATGTACATCGAGTTGAAAATTCAAGCAAAACAGCAAGGTAATAGAATGGCAAAGTGTATAACTCATCTTCACGATCACATACAAACCTAAGCATAAATATAACTGTCTGCTCATATGTTAAAACTTTTTCGATAGGAATTTTGAGAAAACAAATGTGCAAAGTTTTAACAAGTTTTAAATATATGGGCACCGTAAAATAGAACACGTCCGCATTAAACATTGTTATATTATTGTAAGCGCACCTGATTAAAATACCAAAGGGGGCGTGATCCTAGCTTCCTTATAAATGCTTCTAATAATAATAATAATAATCTTTCGACACACTTCTCACCAAATTCATATACGCTGTCTGTTTTATCTTTATTTAAAAAAGTTTACTAATGATGTTGATAAAGAAGTACAAAATTTACAGTAAAAAATTATGATGAAAAGCTCTGCTAGAATGACATTCCTGCATAGTACAGCAGAATCATAAATATGTCAGAAAAAACTAAAACTAACCAAGTACAAAGCTTTATAAGCATAAAGTATTTCCGCCGGTTTATCTGAATTTGCTGAAAAGTTTTGTACAATCATATTTTATTGACAACTGTGTATGCGTTATGTAAACTGATTCATGATTTATTTTAACTGCCACTTCAGCATCATAATAATTTCTGTAACTATTTATTTTTAACATCTCCTTTTGCAAAACTCAAAGTGAAACGAAAATCTCGAATGGTTGTATTGAGAGAATTGATGCGCAATGTTTGGATGAATTTTTTCCAGTACATACTTGGTGTATAATAATAATATGCAGAATGGCAGCAGCCAAAAGACAAGTGATGGTAGAGTAACTAGTAAGTAGCAGTACCATAGCGTGAGTAGTATCGATCTAAAAGTTCTCCAGCTACAAAATGAAAGAAGCAAGCAAAGCAGCATAGCATTTTTATCCAAAGCAACAACGATTCAAGCTGGCCTCGGGATGATGCCAAGTTGAATCTCACATCACACTGCCATGTTTCCTCCTGCATGCACCCTCGTTTTTTCCATTCCCTATTTTCCACTTTGCTCTGCATCTCACTCTTCTCTCTCATAACTTACGGAGAAAAGGTACTTGAAAATAAGAAAAGTTGCATAATATTTGAACTCATTGTCTGGCACCCATACCATCATCATATCATCTCATTCCATCCCTCTCCATGAAACTTTGAAAAAGAGAAGTGAGGGAGAGTAAAACATTTTTTTTTCTCTTCTGGAAATATGCTGCTGCTTGTGCTGTTGTACGTATACTATCCGCTGTGTACACACTGACAGAGAGAATTCCTCAAGGGTGAATGTGAATTTCTTGTTTTCTTCACTACAGCGAATTTCATTGACTTGGCATGGTATAAAAATATACAGGGTATATAGGTAGTAGCAGTAACAGTGGTGTGTGTTGTTGTGATGATGTTGAATATGTTTTGAACTGATATCACAGACGAATGAATCTCGGTACTTAAACTACTTATAAATATATATTGTATACGCATTTCCTATGTATAAAGCTTAAAATGATGGTATTTGTACATATAAGCCCAACTTACACTAGAAAATTTTCTGTCCTCATCATTTTCACGTACACGGACCCCTAATTCCAGTCGCCCGCCCCTTCCTCTTTTCTACTACCCCAACAGACTCTTTTTCTCTCTTTCTCATTCTCTTCTTTCTTCCTGGAGAATCCACAGGAAAAATACTCTTCCTTCCCCGTTTTCCTTACTAAAATATATCCAGTTTGGTCTAATGTTTATATTTTATTATGTACATTATTACATGATATATTTAATGTACATGCATGTCTGTGTACATTTCTCTTTTTTTTCTTTCATCCTTCTCCCTAGTTTTTTGTCTCACAGCAGAACAAGCAAGCTTGCATGGGTGCTGTTTGCTTAGGTCTTATGAATGCCGTGTGTTATACTCTGAATTTCTTTCTTCACGCCAAAAAATATTATTTTTACTTACACACTCATGCCCTTCATGGTCATCGCCATCGCCATATCATCACACACAACCCTACTTACAGCAACTTATACAAGTCATCATATGATATCATGCAACAGCCAAGAAAAGCCGCCGAGATGAAGAAAATAGTCAACACCAGTGCCAAAAATGATCGCAACCTACACGTTACCAATTCTCGAGTTATTCCACGTGTGGATATAAGTATATGAGATGTTAAATAACTTGCAGCCTACATGACATGCAATGCATAAACTTTTCAGCATGCATGCATGTCATCCTGGCTTATATATAAAATGCACTATTTTTTGATACGTTACTCATTCTTTATAGATTTGTATGCAGACATATAATATACAGAAACAACATGAAACTCCTTAAACTTTCTTTTCCTTATTTCTATCATCCAAGGACGACACTTTTTTTCTTTTTGTAATTCCATTTTTCCATCTGCTGGATCCTTTTAACAATGTACCTATGTATATATAAATAGGAAAAAAGTACACGGGAAAAAAGAGATGTATACTTTTGGTGCATGCAATGGATAAAATGTGTTGAGAGAGAGAGAGAGAGAGAGAGCGAAACAAGAGAGAGCTGCATTTTATGTGGGAGTCTGTACAGGGGAAAGAAAACGACCCAGAAATATATATCCCGGTCTTGGAGCTGTAGTAGTAGGAGCAGTAGTAAGTAAAACCGGCACCAGTAACAGTTTGCTTCACTCCACCAGTTTTCTCCATCCAACTCATCCACATTTCTTACGCTACATAAACACACAAGGTCGTTTTTAAAATACATTTCGGAAGATGTTCCACTCACTTCTTCATTCTCTTTCTTATTTCCTGGTGCAATAAAAGCAAACTCTGTGTGAAGTATATATACACATCTTTACCATGTTTCCAGACACCTATACCAGCCAACAGCAGCATCAGAGTTATCATTCAAAAATATGTAAGTTGGGAAAATAATGAGCTGACAAAAACTTGCCACAGTTATTGCCAACTCCAATATACTACATACATGTACAGTTTTCCTCTAAACTTGAAAAATGGCATTTACACAAGCTGTCTTGATGGAGTGAAGTAAGAAACTATTCATTTTTGATGACGCCATGTATCCTCCTGTCGCCGTTTTCTTACAACGCTTCTTTTTTTGCCTGGACACAACAATCCTGTACTCCTCAATTTAGTTAACGTGAATGAGTGTTTACCGAAATAAAGAACGTTATCATCATCACCATCTTTATATTTATATCCCATTTTGCAAAGAAGCTGCCGTAAAAGAGATTCTTATCGTAATCCCAAGGAAAACACTTTTCCACACGAATGCAAACATTTTATTTTTTAATGATAAGTAAATCTTTGCTTTACTTTTCCGTCTTTCTTGATACGCTCTATATGTCTGCGTCATGTGTCTGCCTATTAGGTTTAATATTAGGAGCCTATTTACCATGTCTGTGCACGCTGTACATGCATGCTTACATGAATACAATATTATGCTTGCTGTTGTGAGAGCGCGAGCGTGAGCTTTTCTGCTTGCCGCTGGTATGAAAAATGAAATCTCATTCATGCAGTCAACTGTATTGAGAGCACGCTCCATCACACAACGCCACATTAGTGTGATATCATGGTATAAGGTTGACCTGAGAGAACCATATTTAATTGGGAAACCAGTTCTCCTTCTTCTGGTACATATCTACATACATACCTACTTACTTACGAATACAATAATATGTAGCATATATATGTTTCCCTTTCCTTTTTCAGTATACCAACTAAACCAAAAAACTATATATAATGACGTAAAATGCTTTCCCTGTAATCCCCAAACTAAATGCCACCTCAGTTTCCAATAACCCTTTCTTCATTACTACCATTCCACTTTACTCTCATTGCACCAAATACTGACACCGTTACATAAGCAGATGGGTGAAATGGGTTTTTATCAAAATATTACACTTTTGATGATGATGAGGACGATCAACACGATCACGATGACGGTAACGTTTGTCGATTAGAAGTTGGCAAATGAAGATGTTATAATAAGGTGTGCCCCGTACTTATGTAGGTAGGCATATACATTATTAGTAGTTTGTAAAGAAAGGTTGGTTGGTTGCGTTGCGGTGCACAACTACGTATATTACACGGTTGGAAAAAGCCTGAACTTTAATCCTTTTCTTTAATGAGTTCCTCAGTGTGTCATTTCACTTCTGTTCAGTATTCTTTGCCTGTGTCGTTCGCTTCTAGTTTTTCTTGTCATTCCATGAGAAAAAGTTCAATCACATTATTTCCATCCAACCAAGAAGAAGGAGTCGCTAGTGGTAGATATAGCATCAACTACAAGTTTTCTTTACACACACACACACACATTATACTTTCATACATGTTGTTTTCTCCTTTCACTCAACCCCAGTTTTCAGTCAGTCAGCACGACACACTAGAAGAAAAGTATCTGGTATGTCAACGTTGTCGATTTCCTTGAGACTTGAAAGAGGTATTATTATTGTCAGTGGAAGTAAGTGAAAAGGAAAGAAAAGGAAAATTGTACATTTATAAGACTCCACTTTCTACAGTGGTGTATGTACAGTATGTATGTGTGCAGTATAAAATTTTGTATTAGTTTAGTATCCTGAAAGTATATGACCACCACACCATCACGAACCATTATTACACGACTTCTTTCACTGCTTCTTTTTTTTATACACACAAACATGACAGCAAGTCAAAGTCAAGCAAGCAGCCATACATAGCACGCCAAAAAAAAGTAAAGTAGGTATTGAGTAAAGACGAAGGGTATTATTATTATTATTTGAGCATCCCTTCCTATCCAAGGAAAAGAAGAAAACTTTTTTTTTTGTCTGAACAGTTCGACACGGCATACAATAATAATAATACGTATATAAAAACGTCCAAAAACTCTAGCTACATAGCAGCATCATTGGCATTGGTGGTGGATAAAAGTGAAGCAAAATGTAAAGGAAACAGCCAAAGTCATCCAATTTTTCAACGTCTCCTATTGAGTAAAGACGAAGGGTATTATTATTATTATTTGAGCATCCCTTCCTATCCAAGGAAAAGAAGAAAACTTTTTTTTTTTTGTCTGAACAGTTCGGCACGGCATACAATAATAATAATACGTATATAAAAACGTCCAAAAAATCTAGCTACATAGCAGCATCATTGGCATTGGTGGTGGATAAAAGTGAAGCAAAATGTAAAGGAAACAGCCAAAGTCATCCAATTTTTCAACGTCTCCTTTTTATCAACTTTTCTTCCCCTACGGTTTCTCTCGCCTTTATTTCGTTTTTACCTCTAAGCGTACATACACACCAACACACCGCACCGCTACATTGTACCATGATGCCACCAAAATGATGATGGTGGCGATGCATATAATAATAATAAACGTTGAAAGAAGAAAGAAAAAGTACTATATTTTTTGGAAAGTGTTCTGTACTGTACAAGTGTACAAAGATATGTATATACCATTTGAGTAGCTTATGTCATTCCTTTTTATTTCTCTTGAAGAATAGAAAAGTTAAAAGGCTTCACTTTTCGTTTGGTGACTGACTGACTGTATGGTATCATCATCATTTTTATGCAGTCAGTCAGCCCACTCATAATACGCATTTCGTTCTCTATATTCTACGCTTCTATTTGGAAAATAAAAGGTGAAAATAAAAATGTCTATTTAACTAAAAGAAAGGAGAAAATTTACTTCCTCCAAATTCTCTTTTCTCTGTTATTATTATTTCCTATTGACTTTCTTCCTAACAGCGACAACAAAACAGAAAACCCAGATCAAAAAGACTTGGGAAGCCTAAGAGGGATGCTGCAACCGTCAAATGAAGATAGATTCCACGTAAAGCTCAAGCATGAAATAATGTATAGTAGCAGTGACAATGTGGATGGATGGTGTGCAAATTGGAAATTCGTTTATACCAATCGATGCAATTTGCAATTTAAAGTATTTCAAACACTTGTACTACAACAAAATGTAATGTTTAAGTTATGCTAATATGGAATTATTCACCTAGTTCGATGACTTTCAAGGACTTACTGTCATTCACAAATGGAGAATAAAAGTAGCTTTGAACGCAAAGCAAAGACAACCAGAACATCTGACAGTAAGCTGATTTCACCAAAATACGCTCCTTTGGGCACTTTGCAGACTTATTATTGGAAGCATCTTCTCTAGAGAAATAATTTAAAAGAAATAGTAAATACATGCATGCCATGCTATAAGTGTACCTAAAAAAACTGCGCTTTGTACTCGGCAACTGTAGCATTAAGATAATCTTTAATATTACTACGGGGGAAAATTATTGAAAACTGGAATACCGACGTCGTTGTCGTATTCGTGAACACATTATAGGAATTTTCTGCTCACGCATGAAACATTTTGATGCAAACATCGATACTGTTTCTTCTGAGAAAGTTATGAATGCAAGCTATAAATCTAAAGAATAGACTATAGGTTGCGTAAAAATGGTACAATTTTATTTCAGCTCAAGAAAAAAAGACGCACATGAAATAAAATAATATCCACGACGAGAATAAGCATTTACAAATATGCTTGCATGCCTTGAGGTATGAATGCGTCAGCCAGGATGCGGATAGAAGATGGCAGTGAGGCACAACAAAACTAGCTTTTTATGACATTTTGGATGAAAAAGCTTTGCATATATAATGATAATTATACGGTACGCTCTGCCACTGCTATATTCACAAAAATCAAAATTAAGTCGACAGCAGCAAGAGTAAAGCCAAGTTGAAGTTGGTGAGAAAAAAAAATGAATAAGAGAGAAAGAAGTAATGACGCTGATGGAATATTCCATCTTGCAAACATGAAGCATTATGGAAAGTCTCAAAATAACAATTTTCTAGAAAGGCCTCTGTAAAGTCAACATACGCGACAGGTACCGTATTTAATATCAAGAGAATATTGCTTTGAAAAAGTAGATACGTTAACTACATTTTTTGGTGACACGAGAGGAACAAATGGGAAAAAGGGAAAAAAACTGCTGTCATCATCATCATCATCATCATCACTACCGTTGTAGTTATCAACGTATTCCTTCTCACCAGCAGCAGCATCAACCGTAGCAAAAGAATTTTCCTCATTCATTTTCTCTTTTAGTTGGCAATGTTGCTTCTGCTGCTGTGATATCATCATCATCGTCATCGCACGAGTAATATTGCTACCGCACATCTCGGCTCAGCAATAAGTAAAAGTAAAAAAATGAGAATTAAAGTGAGAAAATGGAAGCCCTCTGGATTACGCGAGACTTGCTTACTTGCTCATTCGTTATTATTATTCCTGGAAAATCTAGCGACAGCATCAGCAGCCTATTTGGCAGCTCAGAGAACCACCATCGCACTGTACCAAGGTACTACTACTATACTGGTGATGGTGAATGATACTTATATGGGGCATGTGTATTCATGTGGAATTGTATAAGGTGGAAGAAAACTGCAAAATTCATCTGTTTTACTGAATACGACAACAACTTACCTCTCTTTCTCTCTGTTTGTGTGTGTGTGGTGCTGGCTTTTTGTATCTAACCAAAAGGTGAGTGAGTAGGTGGCACAGGCAACTGAGAAGCTTCGTGGCAATTTGTGTGGCTGCATAATGAGACTCATAAAATTCCCTGTCGTAAATGTCCACGATAATAATAGCAATAATGGGAAAGGAAAACGGTACAGAAAACGTTATTATGAAGGAAGACCAACAAAAAGGGTTTGAAGGCTGCTGCTATTGCTGATGCTGTTGCAGCAGAACACAAGAGAAAGAAGAGAAGGGTGTATTATGCATAAGGAACAAAACGAAAACTAACGTGTGTTTTTGTACGTACTGCGTAACTGGTAACTACACACACGACGATAAGATCAGTTTGTGATGGTGATGATGATGACGATGATGTTGCTGATGGCGGTAGAGTGGCAAGCCAAATGTCTCACCTCAAATTTGGTTAGTGAACCTAAAACAACGTAAATGTGCATAAAGTAGAAGAAGGGAGCAGTGCAAAAGCTATGTTACCGCAGTTATAATAGTGACGAAAAGCGACCATAATACTAATAATAATAGCACGGCAGCACCTCCAGTGTTGAGAATAGCTTGAATAGGCACATAAATCCGGGAGGCGAAACAGTAAGAAAATGAATAGTATTTTTTTCTCTCCCTTTTTTCTATTTCGCAGATGAGACATAGCAGAAAAGGAGTGTGAAGCAGCAAAAAGACACAGGGGAAGAACGAAAAAAGGAAACTGGAGAAGTGAGCGCGAGAAAAAGTGATGATTATCATAAGATGATGATGAAAAATATGGAAATCGGATCTTAGCTGCTGCGGAGCAAGCAAAATGCCAGAAGAGCCAATGCATCTTTTTTCTTACTGTTTTATTATTGCCAGAGAGAAAAAAACTTGCCGCACTTGCTTAGCACATTTTTTTCAGAATTAAAAAAAAATAATAACGATTTTTCTTATTAAAGGGATATTATGAATATACATGTATAAGTAATGTATGCAATATGCATGGGTATAAAATAAGCATGAAAATTCTATGTGAAAAAAATATTTTGCCTTTAAAAACGTAGCATTTACACATGCATATTCATACTATGCAATATTATATACAGGTACACAAGTCATTTTTTATCTACCTGTAAAGTTGTACACATGTTGTATAGAGAAGGCGGAGAGAACCGTGCAGACAAAAACGCTGTATGAATCATGAATTATGAGCGTACCACGCAGTATGCCTTATACACGTAAATGTACGTTGAACTAACATAGGTACGAAAGGGGTTGTCCATTTCACTGCTACATACAAAACTTTGTCAGTAATGTATTTTGACTAACTGACTTATTATTACTCACCTTGCCTTCGTTTCAACTAGCCAACTGTGCTTTAGATTTAGTCAAGCAGGCAACAAATGGACGGGCAGAAGGCAGCCAGGTGTGGAGTTTTATGCTGACCATGTTCTATTCAAACTGTGAGGTTTCAGTAGGAGGATGAAGATGTTAAATACGCTTGCTTGTAAAGGAAAGTGCATGTTATTGATTTAGTTTTTTGGATAATATTGTATTGTTTGGTGTTTGTTTATCATATCGTAGGTGAATGGGTTTTTTCTTACTTTCCTCTGAGCTCGTTCTGACTCTGGTTGGTTGGTCACATTTTTTATAGCTGATTCTCATTCACGTGCTGTTGTAGTGTATACATGCATGCAAGCGCACACACGTAGCACAGCACAGGTGCATTTCTTAGACTGTAGTTTTGACAGTCCTTTTATGCTCGGTATCTACCAATTAGATGCTAGGAATATATTTTAAGCTTCATGTTTGTATTTTTAAGTGCTATTTACTGACACTTTTTTTCTTGCCCTCACAATTCTCTGTTGGCTATGTGTGTGCATAATATTAAATGCATGTGTTATTTAAGGCAATGCAGTTATAAGTTAAAAAATAATCGAATTTCAAATTGAAATTTTTTAGTGTGCATAATATTAAATGCATGTGTTATTTAAGGCAATGCAGTTATAAGTTAAAAAATAATCGAATTTCAAATTGAAATTTTCTGTACATGTCCATTTTAAAATGTACTTGTTTCCCCTCAAAATCTGCCTCAGTGTTACATCATTCATTTTGCTAAAACAGAGGGTTACTGCTAATGATATTCTCTCATTAAAATGACCATAAAATTTGACAGCACTGCACTGATTCGACAGATCTTTTTGAAAGCAGCTGTGGTCTATTCATGTTGTGTAAGTACTTGGATCTGACCCAACATGATATTTTGATATTCACATTAGCATTTTTTGTGTCGTCATCAGTACAAAAACTAGGTAAATATGGTGTGCTTAGGTAAATCAGAAGAGTTGTAAATGCTCAGACCGTTTATTTGAGAATTTTTTTTTACCAGCGTGGTAATTTCATGAATTGTATTTTACTTGCATACAAGAGTTGAGTAGACTTGGCTGTGAAGCGATGAGAATATGAGAATGAAATGTTTCTACTCCATATAATGCACAAATTTTTAAACGAACCGAGTAGAAAATTATTTTATCCAGAAGGATTTCCAAGTTCACAGCGTGAACAGAGTTGTACATTGTTTTCTACTGGATCTTGTTATCGTAGTGTCTCACGCAAAATAGGTATCCTTACAAGAATTTTTTGCATAGTTTATGGAAAATATGACATAATCCCAAAAATATTGTTCCCATTTCTACATTGGGTAGAAATGATCTTTCTTTTGGTGATAGAATGACACGAGATTGAAACCAGAATCACGTACATAAGTATATAATAATAATATACTTTGCACACACTGATGGTGTTATATAGGTAATAACTTAACTTTCCTTTTTTGTATACGCATGGATAAGACCGAAAACTATGGCTGTCACTGAAATAATTTCATCGTTTATAATCCAATGTAGTATATACAGAGTAGAATGCGTGAGTAGACACTGTACTTTTAGACAACTTTGCTCACAGACAGTAAGAATAAGAATGTTTGCTGCAAGTGTAAAGAGTGCGTGTACATTCAAACTCGAATAAGAAGGATAAAAGTGTGAATATTGTCGCGTTTTAAAAAAATTAAATAGACAGCAGATGCTCACTGCTTTTAGTGAAATTAGATTTTTTCCAGACTGCTCAAATATACGAAAAGTTTGTGCAGCTTGTCATTCAATCTTTCATTTCTTGAAGAATCTTGGTGATGAAAATTGCTATCAAGATGAAATGAA
>JAHZMZ010000441.1:0-28672 GCA_027743805.1 Lepidocyrtoides sp. E14
CCAGCATATATTTATGTACTAATTAATCTAAACTACAAGCCATTTGTATTTTGCATGCGTCAAGCAATTGGTATCTTTGTCACTCAATCATTGCAAAAGTCAAACAAATAATCCGAAATCTGAAATAGTTATAATAGCATTATGACGATGATAGTGTGGAAACTTCTATTCATTGGAAATTAGTATAAAGTACTGTGTCAAACAAACAATTATCATTGTTTGTAGCTCCTCAATCATCGAATAAAATGGACACTGAAACTTATAATTAAATTGTTACAGTACACGTACACGTGTGAGACTGTTACAAAAACACTTATTTGATCTCATTGTACAAATGCATAATTTTTGGGGTTTTAAAGCACAATTGTGTCTATATGGATAAACCATACTTGCCAAACAACAGTCAAAAGTACCTTTGTTCAAAGTAATACAAATACAAATTCAATATGTAAATATACTACACGCATTATCTCATTTGCTAGATAAGTTTTGGTTAGTTTAGGTCTGCTGTTTGACCACTAGCAGTGGTACACAGAGTCGCTCCGCAGAGTTTATTCACGGATGCGTTAGCAATTTCATGCTTTTTAGGATCGCGTAGATCTTCTACTGCTAAAATGCAAGTCCGACATACAGTATCGGTATGCTTGTTATGATTATGATGACCTTTCGGGTAGGTCCGTGGTTCTTTCCAAAAATTGGTTTCATGTAGTCTATGGAAGCAGAAGCAGAAGCAGCAATAAAACCTGCAACGGCAGGTGAAAACGACAGAAGTTCAGCAGGTTATCTGCATCGGCATGGAAACAGAACGGAGGGTGGTTCGCTATGTTCAAAGGAATTATGGAACTTGATTGAAATTTCATAGATGTGTATGAAATAGTGATTATGATGACGGTTTGGTTGTTATTCTCATAAGGCTGTAAGAGAAGAAAACATACCATTGTTTGCCGTGTGAACTACAAACACGGGTAAAAAGCACTGGTGTAGTGTAAGTTTTTTAAAATTTCATATTTGGTATTCTTGTTTGCAAATTGTATTCTTAAAACCTAAGTAGGTACTACAGGTTTAATACAAGCTGGCCAAAATTTAGCAAATCATGGCAAGTAAAGGCCTTTGCAACTCAAAAATCCCAAAGCTTAACACACCCCCTACCTCTCCCCGAGGCCGGGGGCAAAATCGACCAATTGGAACTGACGGCTCCAAGTCAACAGGAGTTGTTCCACCATTCTCTCCCCAAGACCATGGGCAGAGTCGGCAAATTGGTACTAATGGCTCAAGGTCAACAGGAGTTACCCTACCTTACTCTCCCCGAGACCGAGGGCAGAATCGGCCGATCGGCACTGATGGTTCAAGGTCAACAGGTGTTACCCCACTTTCCACTCCACGGCAGACCTCCTACTACTTGTCCAAACTGCAAGCTTCTACATTCAAACAACAGGTTACAAAACCACCAGCGCGTCCAACGTTTAATAAGGGCATTGCCGAGACTAAGCCTAAAATACCTATTCGGAGAGCTTCCAACAAACAGCGAGAACGGGACCTTCCTATAGAGATCTTCACCGCTGAAAACCCGAAATCAGTGAAAGCTTATGACAGTGATGACATGAGCAACGCACTTATTGGTCTGATAATGCCCACTTCGGATCATGACTTTACTCACTGTCCTCACAGCACCTCAGGATCAGGCGAGACACTCCCAGAAGAATTATTGATGACAAAGGACGTTAGGAGCAATGATGATATGAACAACGCACTAATTGGGCTGATTTTGCCTTCCTCAACTCATGACATTACCCCGTGCCCAGCATCAGCAGAGGCTTCTCCAGAGGAGTTATTGGAACAGGTTCTGGCTCCTGAACAGAGCATACTGTCAGAAACTGACTCTGCAACATCTTTAACAGACGGAGAAACTGCCGCAATTGACGAATTGCAAAGTAAAATACCGTCGCCCCCATTGTCGTTACAAAAGTTGTCAGCTTTTGAGGGTCATGCTGATGTCTCGGACAATTTACCGATTGACCATCAGAGTGATCATGAGAATGATCAAGAGGAGGGCTGTCCCTTCATCAGTGGAGTCAGAAATACGTTTGCATGCTGAATCATTTGTCAACGACTTGATTGAAACTGCAGGACAAAAAACAGTCGCGTTCAGACTGGACTATGATGGTGAAATCGAAGAGAGTGCATTAAGCGAAGTATTACAAAAAGAGAAGGAAATACTAAGCTACCAACAATGGTTCGCATTACACCTAGAGGAATCAAAGTTCAATTCTGAACTATTTACCCCAATATTTGATTTTCAGGAAGAGACTAGCGTTAAAGCTATTGGTGGACAGCAGGAAGAACATGAGACATTGTTCCTACCTAAAAGCAAATCGTCACTTGTCAAAGTACAAAATGGATCGCCAAAGCGTCATGAGCAGTACCATGATGATGAAATGAGCAAAGAAACCTCTACGTTTGATTCAAGTACAGTAACCTGTTATAAAGATAGACTTTTAGTGTTACTTATATCATGCATTGTCTTCCAAAAAAATCGACATTTTATATAACGAGCCTTTCTTTACGAAATGTTTTTATTACAGACGAAAACCCAGCAAAAGAAGAAGCGAGAACATGTAATGACAATGTGAACGAAGAAATCTTAAATGTTGCTAATAATAACTCAGACACGTTCCATGCACTTCATAGAAGTTCCTCTTGCATGCTCTGTCCCAGTTCCGAGATTGATCAGCAAGTTTTGTCCGAGAATACTCATGGAAACTTACAAGAAACGGGAAATGAATTAATTGATGATGATCAACTGGACGAGCATGAAAGTGTAGCAAGGATCGGTAAAATCCCCGAGGCATCTGGTGACGTTGCTTATTCTACATTTGAAGCAACTCTTGAAAAAATATGTTTCCCCTCAATCAACCAGCAAGAATTTATACCAAATTCTGAAATAGCATCCTACAACTGTGAAACTATCAAGTGTACAGCCGAAAACGAGATGATGAAACTAGATGAATGGAGACGTAGTCAGGCTTACAATCTTAAAGCTGCTCAAAACTGTAATTTGGCGTCGGATGGGAAAATGACAAACAAAAATATTTGCGCCACTGAAGTACCCTTGTTTCAAGTACTAAAAGGACCGGGAGAAAATGGGGATGGATGTGGGGTACACTCGGTGCAAGCCAAAAGTAACACAGAATACGCAGAATCTACCCTTCCTGTTAAGGAACCGGATACAGCGTTGATTGAGGACAAAGGCGACATTTACTTGACTCCTCTTTTTTCTGTCAAGAAAGCTACATCTTTACCAGAGCACCCATGTCATGAGAATGTCGTTCGGAGTTCAGGTCAAAACACTGCTGTTAAAATGAGTGATGCCACAATTGATAGAGCAGACATTATAGAAACTTGGAGCTATACTGCCACAAAAACTCCTTCATCAAATGACTCAATATCAATGTCGACACATGGTTTGAATGAAACAAAACCTAATCCGTTTGAAGGGATTTTGGAAAAAGAATGTGTAGTATATGTCCCCAAAAACTTGATTTTTCAATGGGATGGGAAAAGCAGGAATTCTGGTTTCCACAAAATCATTTCACTGCATAATCCCACGTCATCTTTATACGGTTTCAAGGTATGAATTATCTTGGGATGGAATAATTAGCGTGCATACACAATATGCTAATAGTTCGAAACTATACGTGTTTGTAGGTATACTGCCACTATATGCCCTCCATCAACTTCTCTGCTTCTCCCAACATTGGTTTATTGAAGCCTGGACGCAGTTCCTTCATTGAGGTCAGAGCAAAGTGCACTGAGAAAGATAGCTTGCCTGTGGCAGCCGATGACAAAATTGAGATCAAAATATTTCCCGTACAGTGTGCACAATGTGATGATGATGACCCCGAAAAGCTCAGCATTGTATCTTACGAGGTATTAATGAACCTAAAATGTAACTTGATGATGCATAATATTATGTACTTCTCCCATCCCTTACCTCCAAACAGAATCTTGGTAACTGTTTTAGTATTATTCCTCATTTTCATTTGAACGTTTAATATTTTTCAGTCCCTGTCTGCTCATCGCCCAGACCTTATCCAACAGCGAAAAATTAAACGCATCATAGTGTGGGATGGCAGAGATGCGAAGCAGAATTGGGATTTCCATAAATTCCATTCATGACGAGAACGACAGAGAATTCCTCAAGAAGGATTTATACTTTCAAAGCACCCCAGCATCAACAAGTGGATGTCTTGTGGCCCGATCCAGGGAATCCAATGACACTCTGCTGTCAAACGTCAAGGAACAATTGATAGTTGCAAATCGCCACCTGCATGAGACTTTCCAAGAAATGTGTGACCTCAGGAGCAATCAATCCCTCATAATAATTCTGTTTCTTGTCGTTATGTCCGTCTGCATTTCGCTTCAAATTTATACAAGCGGAAAAATACCACCACAACCTGAAGAGCTGTCTTTGTTCCAGAAAACTTTAAAATGGCTGTACTTGAAGTAGTCTGTTACCTAAACATGGCTCATATTCATCACTTTAAATTATAAACAACAGCAAATCTCTTCTTACTGCTTATCAACGATCTAGTATCGCTCAATCATACAAATTCGTTTTCATTTCACTGAATATAAAAATAACAAAGTACGTATATGTACATGTATACACACAATGTGAAAACATTGAAATCTTGAATTTCAAACTTAAAATTGATTTCATTCAGCATTTCTCCTATTCATTTTTTATGGTCATTTTATTTACATAGGTCATCTTTTTGATTTTAAAGAATAAAAAAATTATTCTGCTGGCCTGGACTGCGGACGACGGATGACTCATAGTCACACATAACGCATGCTATTTTTTATAGTTATAAAATAAATTGACTACTACTACTGTGTAGGAGGCACATGCAACTATGATGTATTAGTAAGTCTATCTTAATGCAGCATGTAACCAGCAATTAGCCTAATCATCGAGCGCAGACTATGTTACTCCTGTGGTGGTGTATGGCAAACTTGCATCCAAACTTTGGATTCCAATGTTAAGATTCTTCACATTTACCTAATGATGAGTATCGCGATTTTTTCATACGCCACACACACGAGCTTTTTTCAAGACTTCGTTTGTTGTTGCATGTGCGAGTATGCAATATGTGTAAGCAAGCTGTTGTTGTACTTTTATAAATGTAACGCATGTTATCCCAGAAATAAAGAAAAAAGAACAGCAGTATAGTAGTAGTGCAGTTGAAGCAAAAAAAAGATGTTCCTTCTTTCTACATTATTTTTTCCCCGTGAATGAATCATCAACTCATTTTCTTTTTCACTGGCTGGCACTAGTACACGTACATATTCACAATTTCAGTGTGAATTTCACATCATTGCAGTAGTGCAGTTGGTTACTTGGCTGACTAAAAATATTAAAGCACGGTATGGCAAATACGACAAGAATATATTCTATGATATCATAACAGGAATTATTCTCAGGATGATTATCGTATCATGTGTCTCCTCCTCAGTCATCATCCATCATCATCGTCTTCAAATTCTTCAATCTCAATTCCATAAAATATAATAATATCCTATCATCCCATCTAGACTCTAACTGTTTTGTCAGTTTTGTCACACTTGGGATGGTACAATAATTTTTGCATTTTTGCAGCATTTCATGTCCCAATTACAATTTAAAAATTTGGTGATGATTAGGGCAGAAATTTTCTGATCCACATATATCCAAAAACTGGAATTAGTGGAGTTGTGTTTCTGTGTTTATGACATTTGACAGCATTTGGAATAGACAAGTTTATTGTGGTTGACGAGAGAGAAAAAGGTAGCTTAACGATGTCGGACCAACTCCTTGCTATTTCACCTAAACTTTCAAGTGAAGTTGACATTACAACGCCTCTTAGGACACTCCTTAAGGCTAAAGGGTATAGGCCATTGGAAGCAGACTGGTTCAAGGAATTTGAGAAACTAAGGAACCTTACTGTGGATAAAAACATTTCAAAGAATCAGGCCTCCGTGGACACACTAAGCAGGTAAAGCCGGAGAGTCCCTGGGCTAGTGCGCAGTAGTTGATTACAAATGATTCAACTGTCCTGTCATAAATATTATGGCTTTTTTATTAACAAAAGTACGTTGTTAATCATTGACAATAGGTATCATGATCAACTGGTGTCATTGCACGAAAAGGGCTTGGGAAATATTCCAAATCTCAGTCTATATTGGGAGAGCTCATTAGAAAAGGGAGGATTTTTCGGAGGAAAATACTACACGTGTAAGTTAAAATGCACCATGCACCATAACATGTTAATATTATGTTACACGTAAATGCATACAGAATGCTCCACTGACATTGTCGTACATTATTTTATAACTAAAATATTCACATTCAGTTATTTTTTATCGTAAAGAAGCTCCTTTTTTCTTGTAATCCAGATGCATCTGATTTGGAAATGGATCGTGTGGCCACATTGTTTAATATTGCAGCACTGCAATCATCCCTTGGCGTGGAGAGTCGAGCTTCTAATACTGACGAGGGTCTGAAAAACGCAGCCAAGTATTTTCAGGTGAGGTAACCAGCAGTGCAAATGATAGATCTTTTCAGTACTTCATCCTTAATTAAAATGTTTATTGCTTTAAATCCAAGAGTGCGGCTGGAATCTTGTTGCACCTTTGTGGCACCAAACAAGAAACATTGGGAATCACCGACGGATACACACTCACTAATGATCTGAACCCAGATGCACTTACAGCTCTTGCAGCCATAATGATTGCACAAGCACAGGAAGTTTTTGTTACAAAGGCGATTTCGGATTCCATGAAAGATGGGATAATCGCAAAACTTTGCGCACAAGGGGAAGATTTGTATAAAGATGCTATAGCCAAAATGAAGAAGGATAATGTCAGAAATCTTTGGGAGTCATCATGGATGAACCAAGTAAATTGTTAAGTCTCATTGTGGTGATAAGTCACATTTAAAGCATTCTTACCATATATTCATAATGCTCATTTTCAATATTGTTGTTTTTGTAGATGAAGGCAAAACAGTTGGCATTAGCAGGTCTGGGAGAGTTTTATCAAAGTAAGGTTTGTTCTTCGAAAAAGCTTATTGGGGAGCAACTAGCACGTTTGTCAATGTCCCTGGAGTCCTTAAGAAAGGCCCAGGAAAAATTGGGACCTGGAGGTTACGTGACAAAGTTTATCGCTGAGGCGGAAAAACAGTATGGACTAGCCAAAAAAGATAACGACATGATTTATTTGGAGCTTGTCCCAGCAGCCGAAAAATTAGATCCAATTGATCGAGTAGCAAGCGCAAAATTAGCAAAGCATACACCTTTTCCAGAGAGGCTGTCACCAAACTACAAAGATATGTATGTGTGGTTTATGTTTATCATTTTAAATTTTCCATAATGCTGCTAGCTGTATTTTTCTTCTAGAAAAGAGTGTTTGTCTATTGGCAGATTTGAGGGAATGGCGATAGATCCCAAAGCTGTTGATCCACCTACCCTGAAGCAGATCTTTGGAAATACTGTTCAAGCACTAGGAAAGTACGTCGGAAACAAAATACTCAGTCCCTCTGGCTCTGGGAACTAATCATTTCAAGGACGCATAATTATAATTACTTGCAATCGCATAAACTTTTTCCTTTATTACTTAAGCAGTACTTTCTTAGTAGTTGTTAACCGTACAATCATTTTTAATAAATAGTTGAATGTTTGAACCTTCATAATATAATCCTACCTAGCTATTACTAGTAGTAATGAAAGACAAGTCTGACTTTTGATCAAATTTCATAGCGTGCCGTGCTCCAAATAAGTGTACTTAAAAATTTAATGAATCCGTCGCAGTCTTCTTACCGTTATTTGAAATAGAAACATTTTGTGATAAAATACGTACTTGAATCTGGTAAAAATATTGTGCTGTGCTGTAGAGTCCTATAATATTAGTCTTAAACAAATTATACTTCCATTGTAATGCATGCAGCTAAATTACTTGGTCATAAATTGTCATAAATTTAATTTGAAACCTTATCAAAGTAAAATTCTTCAACTATTAACACACAAGAATGTCTCAAGTGCAAGTGTCTGAGCATATAAATCAGGTCTGGTAATGAAATCAAGCTGTGTATTTTTTGGTACTGGATTTTTTAAACAAAGAGTTTTATTGCTTTATTACAGTTATTCTTTCAATATGGCAGATTTATCTTTACAAGTTTTACGTAAATTGTTTTTTACGAATTTTCTCGGTTATCTATTGTAGTACCTAAACATTAAATGCATTAAACGTTTACGTACAACATTCTTAAAACTAGTTGATATACAGTTATTGTCATTCATTATGCATATAGTTTATCACAAAATTATTACTTATTAACTATTATTGATTTTATATTAAATTAAGAGTACTCTTACGGGCATACAATATACTAAATATGTAGTATGGCAGTCATGTTAATTTAAGTACACATATCTAAGTACATACAGTTAGCACCTCAAGCATAATTTACGGTCATGATTCCCCATTAAATTAAATAGTTTATAGCAGCAGCATCACCATTAATAGCTCTCAGAAGAGCTTAATTTATTGCATTTACCATTTATCTACGTTTACCATTTCTTACATCGAAAGAGACAATGTTTGGCACCTTTTTATGAGATAAAAAGAAACAAAAGAAAGAAAACGACAGTTTAAACGATTTAAGAAAACAAGCCAAGATTTTTTAAAAAACATTAGAACTAGAACCGACGCATAAAATTGGATGTATCCATTTCATTCACTGGAGTGAGTAGTTACCAACAATAACGGGCAAATGCAACAAGGAAAAGTGTAAATGGATATAATGGAGAGAGGTGGGAGTGGGACACAACGTATATCTTCTTTTTGTACAAATAAAATGTAAGAACAGGAAAAAATGCAAAGAAACCGGCACCATCATACAAGAAATACCACCTCATCTTGTAAGTTATTGTTAATAAAGTTAAAAGCAAATTAAGCTCACATAAGTAGGTAGTTATTCGTTTGGAGAAGTTATCATAAATTCATGCAAAAAGTAAACACAATGAAAAACCTTCATTTAATTAGGCGTACTTCTATACTATAATGAAGGTACGCAAATACGTTAGAAATCAATGAAACCATAAATGTAGATATATAAAAACTAACGATATACAAACATTTTACAGTTTAAAAATATGAATGAACAAACAACCAACAACATCCAACAGGATTTAAAAACAGGTAAAAACATTACTCTGTGTTAATAAAATACAAAGATGGTGGTGGTGGGGGGTGACGCTGTTGAACTTGCATGCATTGCATAGATATTTAATTATAAAAAAATGCATGCAACAATAATTGTGCATTAAACGTATTAACACTTGGGCATAATATTTTCTTGTACCAAACAAATCTCCATAAAATCAATACATCATTAGCTAAAAACAATTCAGCTAAAAGTAAGTAGTACAGAAATCTTAAACTCTTTAATACTGCCGTCCCACATATTTAAAATCCTTCTGGTGTTCAAATCCTTGTGAGCCAGCCCTGTAGTGAATGACCCTACGGATTCCGAATGGGTCAACGTAGCCGAAACTTCCCTGTCTCGAGCCATCAAGTTCAGTCTCTTCTTTGTGATATTGGTTGGGAATTTTGTAAATGAATCCCGAGCCACGATCCTTCAGTGGGGTCGTGTACGATTGGAAGACGTCACGCGAACTCGTTTCAATACCCTGCGCAGCTTCTAAATATGCATATAAATGAGACCAATTAAATCCTTGTAAAAAAAAGATGATACATTTAAAAAGTGATTATTATTCAGTCAGGGATGAATAAAAACGCAAAAGGAAAATTAAATTAGCATTTCAGTTTCAGCTTTGCAGGCATTTCAGCAAAAAAATGCATTTTTCTTGTTACTTTTTTTTATGAAACATGGCATGATTATAGCATTCATCAGCTCAAATTATATTTTAATAGCATAAGTTTGAGTTTGGATTTATCAATGGTTTTTAATATACCAATGCGACCCATCATTTTGTGTCAGCAGAGTAGTGAGCAGTGCATGCGCTCAGGCACCGACCAAAAAAGACCTTTTTTGTGAATGGTAAAAAAAGAACTCGTATTAGAAATGTTACTGTGTTAGTAGGAAAATCACACGTACTCTCCGCAGACCTGAGTTAGTCTGCCTAAAAATTTGAACCGGCGGTCTTCTTCCAGGGAAGCGACTGTTTGGAACCAAGGCTGCAACTGGAACGGCTACTGCTCTACTACTATCTGGTGCAGTTCTTATTGGAATAGAGGACACTGCAGAAGGTGTGGTGTAAGTGGCGTTTGATCTCGATTCCTCCGGATAGTAGTAAATGCTATTTAACGGTACTGGCTTTACTGGTCCTACCTCTGAGGTTAGGAAAACCTTATGAGGTGCACCATTCTTGCCAGGTTCTGGATAGTAAAGGCTATTCTTGGGAGAGGTGGACACAAAAGATGTTGGGATGAGGGGATCAGCAGTAACAGAAACTGCATTATATTCCATGAATGGATTGGCTGTAGTGGTGTCCTTGATATTGGCAAAGAACACATCTGGAGGTTTTGCTACCTTGACCGAATGCTTCTTTGAAGGAGGTGGCGAATACTTTTGGGGAGGTGTATCATCCATAATGGAGTTTGTTCCGACAAATTCCTTAAGCTCTTTCACGACTCTATACCCTTTTGCGGAGTCTTTTTCCAACCAGAAAGAGAACTCTCGGATGTGCCCAGAATCGTGGCGATCTAGAAAAGATAAATTATTGTAAATTATTACTTTAAGAAATAAATCCAACATTTACAGAACTAGAACTATTTCAGATGTAGTACACCGAAAAGTGGTTCTTGCTTATTTCATCTACAAATTACTTTAAAAATGCTGTGAATCATTTCACAGATAATAAAAATTGAACGAATGCAATACTATCATTAGCAAAGAGATTTTGAAGATAACCCCTACTAGCCCTCGAGTGACTGCAATTAAATAAGTACAATAGTAAGTATCTGTATCATCTTAATGCGTTCGTTCCGTGGTTGGCCATCCACTCTAATTCAAGACAAAAATTATGGAGAGCAAAATTTGTACTGAATTGCATGTTTGTGTTTTCAAATTCTTCGTTTTGAGATGAGACAAGAGATTTTGCAATTTATGCTTATTATTTACGCAAAGCTCACAAGATAGCCAACAAAAGGTTTTATGATTCATAATTTGATTATATCTGCCAACTTAACTTTTAGTTAATAACAATCAATACAAATACAACTGTGCTATATAGCATTGCTGAGAATAATATTTTTCTCAAGATCTCTTGAAGATCATATCCGTAGGGGCAAGTTGAGATACGCACAGACCGATTCCATTTACGGAAGTCTTGAAATAATTTACAAGTCATCTTTTTTTCTGAAATTATGGTGGTCTGCTAACCAGATTGAATAGAATAGATAGGGATGATAGAGGTATGCTATATGACAATATTATCAAAAAATAATAATAATTGCTAGCTGAAAGCCATAAAAATTACGACCACGTTCTACGATTATTTATACTGCGACACTCATTATGAGTGACCTTGCTACATGACCTCTAAATTGCCTCCATTTTCTCATAAACTGGTGCCTGGCGCTACATCCTCTTTAGTAAACATCAAAAGCAGTGCATTACATTGCAACAAACTTAATTTTACAAACATCATCATGCATCATGATAGCGGGCAACCTATATTTCCTTTTTGAAGAGTCATCACAAGGTTTCCTTTCATCATTCCGTTTATTTATTGTTCAAAATTATTGCGTTCATCAACGTTTTTTTTTTGGATTTCATGATATTTTTAAGAATTATAATTTACCCAAATTTGGGGCTTGTAAACACTACATAAGCGCACTTTTGTTATTTGCTAATAAATATGGGACACTAAAAGGAGAATCCCTGCAGTGATACGAAGATCTAGCATTTCTGAGTCTCTTATCCTTTTTACAACTTCTGGCTGATGCATCTAGCATATAAAAATACAACTGCAACAGGAAGCTGCCTTCAGACTACCTTAAAATATTATTATTATATAAACGGAAATCCTTTCGGTCGGTATAGGACTGCTTAAAACCTAAATCTATATGTGGAAGGTCCTTGAGTCAAGGTATTTACATTCATAATTATGTGCATGCGAAAGTTTAGATTTATTCAGTGCTAAAGGTGATTTCAAAAGTACAGTTCTGTGGCACTTTAAATTTCTATAGTCATTGACATTTTTCTAAATGGGGACACTGACTGGAGTTCACGGTGGGATTTTTAGTTCAAAATTCCGACATCGTGCAAAACTGTGTTTTACTAACTGGATTCCACTAATCTTTTACTTAAGTATGCCTTTCTTTCCAGCTAACAGCAAGGGTTCTATGCAGTGTGACGCTTGCTAGGCTTTTGGCAGTGCAAACTATTGTTTTTTAACAGCATTTATAATTTATGTACGTATATTATCCACAAAGGTGCATGTGAACGATTTTAGTAGTTCACGAGTACATACACGCGTCTTAATTCCTTTCTTCACTTTCAGTTTGGGCATTAGCAAGATTCCATATATCTCTATTATACATGCATTATTTTATAACGATGTATCGATTAATTGCTTTTCTGGTGTACTTTAAATGATTAATGATTACGACATCCAAAAATTTATTCGAGTACTTTATTCCTTATGATCAGATCAAACATGTAGAGTAAATATTTTAGGCAGAGAAAGACAGGGTGACCTACCTGTCTGTCAACACACTAATTACACAAATCTATCTGCCACAATTTCGCGTTCGATACAAACAAACGCAAGCATCATTTTGAGTCTTGCATAAATATGCATCACCAACGTTTGTTTCATTTGGTTAGCGACTAACGATTCTGAGTAGTAGAAACTTGACGTACTCAATATTCACCATTTATCATCTACGTCCGTTTAGCAATACAACTAATTATATTCTCAAAAACGTGGAAAGTGCCACCAAGCGTGTGAGCGTGACCACTTTTATAAGGCTAAAATACCTTAGTTTTTCAAAATCATGGATTGGTCAGGAAAGTTCCATCTCCTATTTACGTGAAACTAGAATCAGATTATCAGATTACAGTTCAATTCAATGTTTTGCACGTTGGTGGGTACAAGTTCACGAATTGTTCATCCAAACTAAATATACATGACAAAATCGGTTGTCGTATGTCGTTGGTGCATGATCTAAGTATCTGTAGTAGTTCGTGGTGTTTCTGAATAATCAAAAGGCGCCTAAATTATCATTATCAGCAATTTGCAGGAATGAATGAATATATTCAATTACTTGTACTTACACCCGATAAATAAGGAATTACTTGAACATTTGTTGTAATGAAAATACTTTTTGGCGACAGATTCCCATCCCAAGAATTTTATAAAGTGACAACGCACATATGACGCGCTGGATTCATGAGTTTCATAGACAAATTTGCTGATAAACTGAATAAGCAACAATGCAATTTTCTGTCGTTTACCACAGTTAACAGAGATATAAATTTAGATACAAATTACAATGGTGCCTTGAAGCTTGGAATTTCAATTTATTTTCATGCAATTTACAGCTGTTTGTTATCCATCAACTTGTAAGACTGCCTTATCATCATCATCACTTTCTATGTCATTTGCTTACGTTGACATTTATACTGTTTCAACAATTTTTCATGTTACACAAGCGAGCTTGTCAAGAAACTGAAGCATATTATGGTCCATGGAACAATGCTAAAGAATGTCACGAATTACGTTAAGGCCTAATTTTGTAACAATGAAGCATGCAAGTAATGCACGAAAATAAACGCAGCAAAAATGAATTGATCATACAGCAAACATATCAATCTAGCGACGACAAGAATGCGTAATGCTCACGGCCAATAAAGAGCAGTAACAAAAATGTAATTCATGAGCATGATTTCTACTCGCCAAATAAATTGCTAATTGGCTGGCTATTTAAATTGAGTACAAATTACATACCTCTGGCAACTTGTGTTTGGTGTGGCGAGTGTCATTAGCAAATGAATGAAGTTTATATACCAAAATTCTAGACTATTCTTCGGGGTGACGCATAGCACAAACGATGTGGAACCTAATTACCTGCCACCCGTATTGCTATCAAATTGCATAATTTCAAAATGAATCATAGCATCTATGTATTTATATAAGCTGTAAGAAGAACACAATCGACCAAATCATGATCAAAGTGTGTTCTCAAAATAACCATAAAAGCTGCACCCACCTTTAAATATTGTACACAGGTAACTTATTTTAGCCGTCTTTTGACTTTTTTTTTATTAAAGTTTGATTTTAAACAATCAAGACCTCAAACAGCATCATTTAGGACATATGCAAGCTAGTAAATTACCTAAACATAAAAGCCAGCCTCTTGTAATCCTCCACAACAGGAAATGCGAATCAAACCAAGAAACTTTAAGGACATTAATTGTCAGTAAAACTAAAAGGGAAATGAAATGACCGTATTCAACTGTACAATCAAATGAAATCAGCATAAAGTTCTGCACATACATACATGAGCTGATATTTGCATTCACTTTTATAGAGTTTGCAGTTTTTCTTTAAAACCGCAACAATCCAATTTATATAGATGAAATAAAAAAATGCATTCAAAACCTTTTCTGGTCTGTCCAATCCAAACTTATGCATACATTTTTGCGTACAATACCGACGAGTTCCCAGTCAAGCAGACTGTGAGTTACTGTTTTTTTAGTCGTTAGTCTTCCTAAAATCTCAATGCTGTATATTTTCGTACTAACGTGCAATTTCACTTAAAGCGCAGTTACAGCAATCTCAAATCTCAAATAGCCACTTAGTTATCCACGTCAAAAATTTAAAAAATAATCCCTTTCCGTTTCTTTTATGCCCAACCAAATATCATATGCACATGATCTAGTTCAATTTACAGCGATTTTACAAAACTTCAGAATCAAGGAAACGAAAATGCAGACAAGTCACCTTTTTATCATTTTAAAAAGAGTACTTATAGGTGTGTATCTGTAAATAACCTCTGTATAGCTTAATGGATATTTCAACAATTTGCGTCTTTTTTTCTTTTCCTACAATTTATTCTGAAATCTAAACAAAATCAAGAACTTTCTCGTCATTTACAAAGTTGGGTTTTGTACTCTGTGGCTACATACGACTGCTCTTTTTGTACTTATCGGAAATAACATGATGATGATCATAGTTTGAATTTTAAACTTTAAAATCGCCAAATTTTTATTTTTACTGTTGTAGCAATTTAGTAGCTGCTTGTTTATACGTGTGTAAGACGCAATATTTTGAAAATTAAGCTGCGTATAAATATGCACAATCCTGCGTACCCGTGTGCATAAATCATTTTTATAAATTCTTATGTAAGTTGTGGTGATGCTTTCAATCAAGTAAAAAGATTTAACGCACTTCTATGATAATGCAATTGTCATGTACGCACAGTATGTATGTACATACGCAATCATCCCAAAGCTGTCAAATTTAGAATAATCAGTCCGTTCAACCAAAAGACACGATAAAAAGAACGACAAGCAGAAAAGTCATGCATTGTAGAAAGGACCTTGTTATAAAATTTAAAGAGCTTCTACTATACAACCGAGAATAAAGGCGTCATGATGGTAGCACTAAAAGTTGCTGTTCAAGCCAATCCACAAATAACATTTTCTTTTAGCTTAGAGGCCTAATGAAGCATGAAAAATCATGGCATGCCCAAGAAGAAGAATGCCAGTCATAAAAACGAAAAAACTGTAGCAATCTCATTATGTCATACGGGTATGTGTACTCTTTGCACTTTATGCACAAAATCGCAATGAAATAGGTTCAAAATAAAAGTAAAAATGTGCGTGATATTACATGTTCAATAGAGGATATAACACAATAGTTCAACTTTTTTTAAAAACAAATAAAAAATGCTGGCTATTCTTATGATTTTTTTTTATTATGCAGGTTGCAGGAATATGCAATAAGCAAACTAAATTTTACGATTACATAATATGATCATTAGGCCACAGTCGGGTCGTGTCTGTTAAAATGCAGTAATAAATTAAATAAATAAGCCAATAATATAGGGCGAGTGGAAGACTCTCTCGCACTCTGACATTACGTCAGGTCATTATTGATTTTTGAAAAGTAAGTCAAACTATTAAAGAAGCTGCTGGTAAGGTGAAGTGTACCACAACCACATGCGAATTCACGATTTCTTTCAATGGAAATCATTATTTTTCAAAGTGCTCTTTTGTGACTTACCTTACCTGCTTCTTGTACTTGTAGTTTCATTTGTTGTTGTTTTTTTTATTGTTGGTTCACTGTAGAATTGAAAATAATATATGAGGGCAGGCATCAAAAGTAAATTACCTTGTATGCAATACGTATTACTTTTTAAAATGATTCTTGAATTATGCCAATAAATTTTTTAAAATGGTCATCAATTTGTCACTGGCCAAAATTTGTACGCATTCTTCAATGAGATGGATGCATATCATTTCACTCATTATTATTATTAATAAAATTTCAACAGTAACATGTTATCTTGGACAGGAAAATTAATAATTTTTTTAGTTTGTTTAAAGAAATGAAGTCTATCATTATTTGCAATACTATAATTTATATTGTATGGCATGTAATTTTTTACCGAATAATGCAAACAGCAACAAGCGTAAAATGTTTGCACTTGCAGAAAACCTAAACGCAGACGTGTTTTGACAGATAGATATTAGATTGCATTCCATGCACACCCGTCTTTTACTAGTGCTACTCCACCACCATCATTCATGATGACTTGCTTGAATTAATTATTAAGTAAGCAGAGATAAATAACACTTTCCTTCATTTTTGTTTATTTATTGCATTTCATGTAGTCAACCTCGCATTATGACGAATTCGATAGATAAATAAATAAAATTAATATAATGAAGTGGCATTCATGTGCAGTACAATCTTAGTACCGCAATCATACAAACAAATGGCTGCAGTAACTCAATCTCCATATTTTTCAGATCTACTTTCATTTTAACTAATCAAAAAATTATTTTGGTGTACAGTAATTTTTTTACTAGTGACCTGTATCCGTCCATACAATTACTGTAACGTCATGTAATAGAGCACTTTGCAAATTTTAATTTGCTTATTTTGAAATGAGAGGAGAATCATTACTTCTAAGGTCCTCTGAACCAGAAGTTTTGTTTGCTACAAAATATAACTTTTTATTGCTTTATTCCTGAAAAATATGTACAAGCAATATAATAAACATATCGTGCAGGACAAACTGATTTTTATCCGGAAAACCCCTGATATTGTAGAAAAGTGAGCATCCCTATAGATCAAATCAGTAGTTTGTATTTACTTATTCGGATTAAAGGTCTGTCTGTTGGCGATAATTGAAATGATTTAAATTGCAACTGCAATCTTAAATACACAATGCAAATAGGCAGTGTCGACCCTGTGTACTGCCCTTCCACCTACGCAACACGGTAGCGAACAAAACACCCAACATTAACCTTCGTAACAGCCAACGGTGTGCATTATAACTGTTCCAACTATTTGTGTAGGAAACTGTCGCTTTAAACCAATTCATTTCTCATTATAATTTATTGATAATGGCCGCACGCAGCACACAATACAAATTACCTTCTACTTCAACAAATTGATCTTACCACCTCATGGTGTTCTTCTATAACAAGCTTTATACTCACTCACACCTCGCACCATTTTTTACCACTCGCAGTTGGCATTTGATAGCAATAAGGAACTTTAGTTGTCACCTAGATGCCGTTTTTGTCACACGGGTTTCCTGACTATGACGCACACACGCATACAAACACAATTATTCACAAAAAATATTTTTGTGATTTTGTGCAGAGTCACCATCAGGGAGGATCAAGGAATTGAATGACCTCATGTAGAGAGAGATGAGTTATTTGAAGCCCTGCTTCAAACACTAGAGCAAAACGACAACATCTGCCAGCAAAACATAAAGCAACTACTATTACGGCCACGGTCATTGAATAATAATGATAATATATAACAGCACGATTAAAAACGAGAAAAAAATTTGTTAGGCAGCCCACGCTTGATCTTGCTCTTCTTGTTTGCAAATAAATATGGAGGAGGAGGAGGCATCTTAGGGAAAATTCCGATAACATAAAGCAACAACCACACACAAAGCAGCAAAAAAAGTTACATCAATAACAACAAACACGAGCTAATAAATTACCTAATCTGTCTATACATTCCAACTTCCACGTGTGTGTGTCTGTCTTTATGAAGCTGTTTTATAACGATGCTTTAAAATTGTTATCGATTTATGCTTGTGCATAAAGCATGTTACATTATATTGTGAATGCTATCCTCAGTTGCAGGCAAATATCCTGATATTCTAATCAATCATTCAGTTAAAAAAGGAAATTCTTCTCGGACAAAATCACAATTAAAAGAGCCATAATGAAACATCAACGTTAATGTTACGACTATCAGGCTTCTTTGCAAGTGGCAAGTACTCTCTAAATAAAGTTTGATAAATGCAATGGTCACCCTGAAAAATTTTACAAAATGAATACACCGACTTCACTTCATTATGTGTGCTCTCAATCTTTTGCCGTTTTCATTTTATGCTTTGTCGTTTGAATGAGGACAACTGTAGATATAGCAGTGGATTGCACGATGGACGATGGTGAGCGAGGGAGGAAACATTCCGTTGTTCATTAGCTATTATTGTGGACAGATATTATTGGTATCGCTGTCGCTGTAAAAGTTTACGTCACCACAAGTGGCGCACATGACACGTCGCATCTCATAAATCTTAAAATCTTTACTAACAAAACATCGCATTTGAGAAGTTTAGAATTTGCGATTGTAAAGTGAGTGTAATTTGTAAGCCCGCTCATTCATGGTCAATCCATTACCAAAAGGGCAAAACAAATTAGGAATGTCTAATAAGTCGATGGTATGTGCACTCGCACGACTTCACAATAATTCATAGCAATTCTACTCTGTCATTTTCAGTTCAGGTATTTGCAAAGTATACAATTGGTAGAGAATGATGGTTTTATTGGAAACGGCGACCGAGTGGATTAAATTATTAAATGGGTAAATGTCACTATACACATGAATGATCATTGCTCTTCGGCAGTCTCTGATCAGACGCCTCATAGACAAGATCACGCACTGTAATAATAATGAACATTTTATTGTCCATGTAATGATTAATGAAGTATTGTGACAAATGCACAATCAAATTCTAAGAATGCTTCAAATAAAAAAATATGCAGTAACAAAACAACGGTTGCAGTAGTGTGTTTAACAATCGGGCTTGATTGAAAAATATGGTCAAGTGGTCACACAAGATTAGATAATAAAAATCACTATAAATTAATTGAACCAAACATTTAGATATGTTTAAAAATTATGATAGAGAAGAGTATTGACATGATTTCGTTTATTTAGTATCTCATCAGTAGTTAGCAGTAGGGATTAAGAATTTGTGTAATTTAGCATTATATGGAGGGATGTTCCTGCCCGAGGCAGATGCAAAGGGAACTCCTCTTTGTCATTCAGGCGTGAGATAATGAAATATGAAATAGCTGGTTTGAATTTATACCCAACACTACCATATCAGCCACTGCCCACAGTCCACCTTGCAAAAGAAAAATGAGAAACTCAACTCATAACAGTAACCTCAAAAAAATGATGACACGTAACGTTAACATAATGCTTATTCCACTCCGCTCAGCCTTTTGATTGCATAATAATTTGATAGTGCTACTGATTTTAATTACATTTACGCATGTGAACCTCATAACTTTCGTGAATCCAATTAGTTGCGTTTTTGTCCATGTCAAATTGTTTTTAGAAAATGTTGTACATTACTCACTAATTTTAATTACATTTACGCATGTGAACCTCATAACTTTCGTGAATCCAATTAGTTGCGTTTTTGTCCATGTCAAATTGTTTTTAGAAAATGTTGTACATTACTCGCTGAATCCTTTTACCTCAAAAATGAAATTAAAATTAAAAGAGTTAGATGTCATCATGTCATTTTTTTTTCTGAAAACATGTTAAACTAATTGGAAAAATGGTTTGATGACGATGCTTTAAAGCATTACATAACATGACCTACCTTTCAAACTTTACAAAAACAAAACACTTTTTTACCAGCAATGCTTGTGGTACTAAACTAGGCGTATGATCTTTTTTATATCGCAAGCTTTATTAATAACTGGCAAGTAAAATATTGTTAAATAAAGAAAAAGTTTCAGAGGTCTTTCTAAATTAGTCACAACTCAGCATATAGTGACAGCAGACGAGACACAGATATTGTTAAGACAAAAGACAGTGCGCTGATTTTCTTATAAAAAACTATTCTACGAGCAACTTAGTGGCAACAACAAAAAATGAAAAGACCTTGTCCTTCCAAATTTGCACTTCAAAATTTAAGTAGCCAAATTGCCATGCATTTTACTGACTGCAGCAATGAAATCACTTTCCTTCCACCTTACTTACAAGCATATTATTATTGTATTGCAACAAGCAGGCCAACAGAAGACCTGAATTGATTTCTGACCAAATATGGCGGAGAATCTCTTGTTTATAAAAAACGATACTCGATACTTGTTACATCACCAAGATTGTATTGCCTATATTCATTATCAGTTCTTTATTGAATGAACAATCCAATCAATACTAGTGCACCTATTTCCATTTATTTAAATATGCCTTTGGAGAAGCCCTAACACAGAGTCATGTAACATGCACAACTATGTCTGGTAAAAAGTTACGATCTGTTTCATATTGGAGGCAAACAATAATTAAAACTACTAGAACCTATATGACTTAATTGATTTTATACATGTAACATGCATAACTATGTCTGGTAAAAAGTTACGATCTGTTTCATATTGGAGGCAAACAATAATTAAAACTACTAGAACCTATATGACTTAATTGATTTTATGGATATTTAATTATGACGACTGCTTATTGACAATTAATCATTGCAAAGAATCAAAACAACGCCTTTGTGAATGGATAGAATACGAATACCTTTCTGAAATAACTAATTAATCCCATCGTTTCAACTTGCTTGTACAACTGCTACCCACACATTGGAAAACTGTGTGTATACTTGTTGAATTTTCATTTCATATTCATGTCAATCGCATCTTCAAACTCAGTAATTTATTTCATCTTGTCATACTTGATAAGATGTTACGATAAGCAAAAAGAAAACAAGCGCACGTTGCCATTAATTAAAAACGACGCATTAGGCTTGTTCAAAATAAAAGCAGTGAAGTGTTGTTGCTCCACATTTTATTTATTACGTTTGCTAGAAGCGCGTCTTATACAACTATAGCTTGCTGTTTAATACTTTTCTTTACGACTTCTGTCGAGTGCAATTTTATCTATAGTCACTTTTAAAAAAGGTGTTGATCCTGATCTTGTTTTACATTTTAAAATTGACTGTCGCCTGCTGCTGTTGTTTTTACGCTTGACTTCACCACAAATCTGGCCTTGAAGTTTTCTATTTGTGGTGGCAATGATGAACACCTAAATTGAATATTAAATTTTGCAGGCATTCATTGCATTTTATACTTATTAGCAGACCAGGGGGTATGAGAATAATCTTTAAATACATGAATTCATGTATGCATACATTTGGAATATATACATAAAGTGATATGACACACGTGCGATGAACATAAAAATTGGTACATCAAAAGGGAGCTTCATTTTTTATAAGACCTAATCTCATTCAAGTCTATGTTCTCCCGTATAGAGAAACGCAGCATTTTAAATAAAAAATAAAAAATAACAGATCTGATTTTAGCTTTAAAAATGTATTCAGTAGCAAAAAAGCATGGTGTTGAAGATGAGAAAAACGCCTCGTACAACAAACCATGTGGAGCGTCTTCTCCCAGTGTCAAATAGTTGTCCTTTTCATAATCATCACATCATCATAATCTAAACCAATCTGCATAATGTGGAACCACAAAAAAATGAGAGAAACCTACCACAGCCTTATTTTATTTCACACCCATTCCCAGAATAATTTGCATTAATTAAGTATCCAGTATTACGTAATCAGCACATCACTTCACTTTACGTCGTCTTCATGCTTTCCTTTAAAGTAAACTAGTACTGACTAAATGAGTACTATACCTACATACAATAACTATCCAAGTGTTCATCCCCTCCCACAACTGAAACAAATCCTCTTTGACAATGAGCATCTTCTCAAGTGGATGGGATGGAACAATTACACAAGATTTTTTCTGTTGCAACTTGCACCTTAAAAGGACCTTTTTGTAGAAATTCACATGGCATGGAAGATTTGTAGGTCCGGATATGGAAATGTTACGAGACCACCAAATGAACTTTTATCCTTATGAAAAGATTGAAAAGTTTAGTAATACAATGTAGACAGATCTCTTTTACACGAGAAACAATTACCTACCTACTTATTGCAACGAGACGAGACAGCGTTTTGCATCATAAATAAAAAAACTAGTATATATGTACATATAACCGAAAATATAAAAATGAAAAAAACTTGAAATACTTAAATTAACTTAAAGCCTGCAAGTAACGCACTCCCTCCCACAACCCTACTAAATGTTATATTATCTTATCTATACAGTCAAATGATCGCTATTTAAATGAGTTTCATTTCATTGTTAAACAGTCGTTCCTTCTAATTAGCAATATCTTTATTTGGAAGAGAAAATATATGAAAATGCCTTACCTCTATAATTATGATACATAACTTCAACATATTCTGTGGAAATAGCCCATTAACTTCAGTAAAAACACAAAGATATCCGCATATTTTCCATAAACTTAATAAAAACCTGCAAAAAACTCTGAAGCATCGGGACTTTTCACAGGCACTGATTATAACTTTTTTTTTATAAAAGTTTCCCTACCGCTCAAATCAAATGCATGTGCATTTATGTCGAGTCATTTGTGAACAATGAATACCGCAATAATAACCATTCACAAAATAGTGCGTTCATTACGTAGCATGGCATAGACACTTTGTAAGTTCGATTGGTCAACCGCAACCAGCATGTGACATTTAGTCGATGATCACAAATTGCGATTCACAATTCTCAGTTCACAGCAAGCGCAGGCTATGTAAAATGTACGCATGTTCTTCTTGTAACTCTAAGATTATTTGCTTGTTACACATTATTAGCATGTAGAACAAACTCAATAAAAATTGGCACTGAATCATCATGCATACCACAAGGGAAAATTTAGCATACCCAGACCAGCCCATCAAAAAACATTTCCGCTAGAGAAGAATGTGTACAGATATTCAAAACTACTAAATACGTTCGAATTTCATCGACTCCATAAATTATCCCTCTGTGAATGGCTTCGTTGTTGGTGCAATGTAGGGAATATGCAGTGCAAAATAATAATCACAGCGTATAAAACAGGTGTAAATACTTCCTAACTGCATTCCTTTTATCAAAAAACCATCACCCCTATAAAAAAACTGCCTCATCCTATTAAAGTCAGTAGTAATGATCAAACATAACTTACATGTATTACAAATTACAATTATTGTTGGAGCATTATGCATGCCTCCATTTCATTTTTATGAGCGCTGTAACACAAATTTTTACTACTGTTGTTCTCCTCTAAACTGAGCAACAACTCACACAAATCATTTACCCCTTTCATTCATGTCAATTACGATATTTATGACGCATGTACGATTATGTATATTACAAAGTTATTATTATTATGATAATATGAAGAGGATGATGATGAAGTTGTAAAGAAGAAAATATGGTAAAATGTGTCCAAGTTATATTGGTAAGTGTGAAGTAGAAAGAAGCCAGATTAGGGATTGGATAAGAGGGGCTAAATGAAAGATGATGATACAAGAATTTATCTCGTGAAAAGATGATGATGTATGAGCACCCGCCCTTTTGTTGGCCGTTTGACTTTATAGAAAAATGCCAACAAATAAAAATAATGTGTTACTAGAGATGGTCTATAACGCCTAGTTTGTCTCCCGCTGTCACCGCTTCATGTTATGCTTATAGGGGATCAATGTTTGCGTTGCATGTATCGAAATTTTTTACCATTGCATTTTCTACCTATGATGTCAATGAGCTTCATTGAGCCTATGGAATAGAGATGAATAGAAAGGGGATTTCAAATAGAAGTGCATAGATGATCACTTAGTAAATAGGGATGGCATTCACTTTGCCTTGCCTCTGCTTTAACTAACCGGGCTGGGGTTTCGTTTTGAAATTTAAAATGGATGAGAGTGAAATTGTAGATTTTTAAAGATGTCATTCTCGAACGGTGTGGTGCAGCATGAGAGCAAGCTTGACAGAAACTCAATAATGGCATGTCTTTCAATTTCCTTAAAAAAATTTTTGCTCACTTCAGAAAAAAGCCTTTCTCAAATCCAAACTCAACGAAAGGCAATTGTCAGGTAAATGAATGCCGTACTGTCTTGTTGATGATCATGCCTTACGGTATATAAAAATAGGATTTCTTCTGTCAGATTTGAAATGGAAGAGAAGAAGTTCTTTCTACCAAATTAGATCAAGTAGCACGATAAAAGCCTCGATGATGAGAGTGTACACAGTAATAATGATGTCCAAAGCTGCGTGTTTGATTTTCAATTCATTTTTATGGTTCATCACCGGAGGAAAAGGAATAATAAATTGAATCTTATATTATGCAACTTAAGAAATGGCGTTTGCAGTAACTTTTGCACTCCCTTTTAAATGACTTGTTGTTGTAGTAAGAAGCAATAATTATAAACGTTTTATGTACCATCTTTTGAAATGGGGCACACACTTGCTACTATTTATAGGTATGTACGACTGACTACTGACACTTCTGTTTCAAACTTGCTAACTTCATATATGGCTGATTAGGTTTTGGGAGTACGATGTCTCAATTAATTAGTACATACAGTAATAAAGATAAATGCAATAGTAACGCATTCTCAATTTTCAGCGTAAGCATTTTTTTATGTTCTATATATGGGATTTAACTACATATTATATTCAGCTTTGGTGGTAGTTTCTGAATCCAGTGACGACAGGACTAAATGAGCATGTCGTGCAGCAGTAAGCCTAATTTGTCTCAATTGCACATTATTATTGTGCTACACTCACAATGGGAAATGGCACAAGCTAATTGTTACTGTTAGAGCAGCTGGGCCGATATGCACCTTAGAACGCGAGCGTCGGTGACTGAACGTTGTAATTATCATTGCACAAATACTGCCCACTATACGTTTATATGGCCATTCAATATTATCACTTTTTTCCTCTTCTTGACTAAACGACTGGTTTTAATTGCCAGCAGGCTAACTTCCCTTACACAGTAATTATCGAGATGGTAATAGGGAGCATCACTCACAAATATTAGGTCTTTGAAAAGAGACGGCACATTTTTTTACACTGGCTCAACGCTCAGTATCAACAAAAACGTTTTTGTTTTTTAATGCTGCATCTCTGATAAGGGCAATAGCACATCAGTATGTATATTATGCAACAAGCCTGCTTGTATGTTCAAAAAAGTGAACTGGTAGAATCAGCGTCATTTTTCATATTTTCAACACTTTTGCTTTCAATTGATGCGTTTCATTTCATTTCATCATGCCATCGGCAAAATTTTCTCCGCTTTAGGTCAGGTCAAGACGATCATATCTCTCGCACATAATATTCGTTAATAAAAATATTGCAGACTCACGCAAAGTGATTTTTATTGATACTCATAACACTTGCTGACTTTTGTGAGTAAAGTAAAAAACAATCTCATTATTTTTAAAATACTTACCTAGAAGAAAGAAAACAAGGAGTATAAAGTAAAGTAATATCTAAAGTACATAATAGCAAGGCAAAACAAAATGGCCAGTCGCTTTGAAAAATGCATGTGTGCACATGAAACCACTACTTAATCGTCAGTTTGTGTATACATATGTACGCTGTATTGATTTCCTTGCCGCAATAGTGTCAATATAGGTATGCACTTGTAAAAAAAAAGATCTCTTTTCCTGTGTAACAGTTCAACAGTTCAACACCAACTCTTTTTGACATTTTTCTCCTGAGGGCAACTTAATATAAATTTTTAAAATGGTTAATAAACGTAAGTAATTGGGAAAGAAATTGGTACGTCCAACCTCCTGCAAGATTGATCTAATAAATCATTCATCAATGAGTAATAAGCGTTCCCCACAAAGAAAAAATAGATTTAGGTATGCATAATGCAATTTGCAAGGTATAGGGATGCTCGAAGCTCATTTACAAATAATGGCAAAAGAGGGGTTTCATTATGTGTACAGAATATGGTTAATAATAAATTAAATTTGTTTAGTAGATTTTTCGTTATTAAATAGCATAGTAGAATTAAGATATGACCACCATCATTATCATCAACGTCATCATTATTTGAGAACCGAATTAGTTAGTTGTGTGCATGACATGATTTTCTTTGTGTACGTGATACCTACAGGTATATGTGCAGTGTGTAGTGTACACAGAGAACAGAGTGAAATCAAAAATAGGAAATTATGCTGGTTAAGGACGACCAGGTACTAGGAACAATGATCCTCCTCGCTATATTACCAACCTATTCTAAATATCTCGATGATCTAAAAATCACCAAAAAGCTGAGATTGTCTGTCGAGAAACGATCTGATCTGCTTTTTTTTGCACGAAATGTGGGACGAGTCTCATGCATACTTTGAAAAGTTTAGAACAAAGAATTTCTGTTCAAATGGGCACCGCACCGTTTAATTCAAAAAATATGTATTGAAATACGTACCCATATAATATATACTTATTATTGCTTCTCTAGACGCTTAAAACAATATTTATTCATGCTTCTATATAAATTGTAGCCGTATTCTAAAAATGTACCTATATTTTTTTGTTTTTGCAATTTAAAAAAATCAGCATTCAAAGTCATTATATGTATGGATGTAACCCGAAGAAAAAAGTGTTAAAGAACATAAACATTAAAAACAAAAAGTCAAAGAGGATACTTCTTCGAAATATGAAGAAAAATGAGATAAGCATAAAAATATGAAAATGTACGTGTATCTAACTGAAAAGTTATTTACTGGCGAACTATGACTGCCAAACAAGTAATACTTACGTAATCCGATGTCATGAAAAGTTAGTTATGAGGACGACCAAGGGATGGATGACCAGAGGAAAAAAACAGTGATGCATTTACTACCCATCTTACTACTAACTACGTATGATATCTACAAAATGAGAATGCAGATGTAGTTGCACAGAACTTCATAAAATTATGTTGCACGGGCTGACATTATGATGTTTGCATAAAATGTATATAATTTACAATTATGTACCACGTGCAGTGCACTGCACTCCGTGAATGAACGCAATATTATTTTATTTATATGATTTTGATTTTTACAAATGTTTTTTTTAATAGTAAAAACTTTGATCTTATTAAAGGAATGTGTTTTTATCATATAGGTTGGTCTTTGTCATAATTATAGATCCCTACATCGCTCTAAAATGGCTTGGTTTGTTTTTTTGAAATGAATATTGTTTCCTTTTCCTATTGTCCATTTTTGTACATAAGCGATTAGCATCCCAGATTATATACATTGAAGACACTACGTAATATCCTTTATTCCTTTCCAACCGCAACCGCAGAGAAAATGAATGAGACAATGAGAGCCACGCGAATCAGCAACAGCCTTTTGTTTATCCCAGGAGATAATCTGTGCTGATTATTATTACATTATAAAAAGGGTGTTTACTCCACCACATCATACCTGCCCAAGAATGAAATCTGTTCCTTTTTAATAACTTTTATCAATGAGCTGGGGCTAGTCCCAACCCAAATGCTGTTACGGTATGCAACTGTTTGCTATAATTTCAAAGCGTGCAAAAAAGACAAAACAAGAGGGACACCTAAAAACGAAAACAACCAATTTCCCTCTTGAACTCATTAAAATTTAAATAAGTGCGCAAATGAATGATGCATGACGGTGACGTGTCCGACGGATGGATATATAAATCTATACTGTATAGTTTACTTTTAAACGATTTCATGGAAAAAGTCAAGCTTATGCTTTCTTATCTTGCACGTTAATGTAACTTTCAATTGCATGAATCATTGACGGCTATAGAAAAGGTTTCTTTGTATCCGACAAAATGTTCGATGGAATGACAAATAAAAACTTTTTTTTTGCCATTTATTTATTTAAAGTATTGCGTTTTGAGTTGCAAATTTACAATGCTAAAAGTCTGTCTAAGATTTTTAAATATGAGTGATTTAGTACATCATGTTGTCAAGCTTGTGTAATAGCATGTACTTAATGTTGACAGTCAACTAAGTTGACTGTCAAGGACCCTAAATTACATGCTCTGTGAAGATGTCTCCTTTCTTTATTTTTAAGGAGTCTTCTGCATTATACTTTATGCAGTCTATCCTCTTTTGTGCCGCGTAAATGTCAAAACAAAGCGTATAAAATTTGACGAAATTGTTCCATTCACTTTATATTCTCCCAACTTAAATATTGCATAACAATAAAAAGCCACAAAGGTGAATTGTTTCGCATATTTCACTTGGATTGTCAGGTCAGCAGGCAGGTGCGCCATTGAAAT